>APFE030789850.1:0-59484 GCA_000404065.3 Pinus taeda
GGTCCTTACACCAGTACCAAGGCTACAGGCAACAATGCTTTCAAGCACAACATTCCTCCATTCCTTTGCTTGCACCGAGTGTTCAATGTGGACCGTCGTCGACCATGCTTCCCACCATTTTTGGACAGATCAGAGATTGCAGAACAGCCCACCAGAGACCCAGCTCAGCCGAAGCTTCCTCATCTTAGGGAGGAACTCAACATAATGGGAACCATTTCTTCCTAAGGGGGGAGGAATGATCCAAGTGGATGTTGGTGGCCACCCACCTATCCCATTTAGAACCCCACAATTGTCTCTTTCAGTTCTTTTAGTTTCCTTAATTATAGCACAACTTACTATTTTTAGCAGTTTTTTCGGGGCCTAAACGTCCTGAGCTGTTTTGAGGCCCTAAATGACGTTTTTTGGGAATCTGGGGGCAAAATGGTCCATGGACCCATGTTGCCCTTCCTAAAGTGGTAGTGCTTTGATAGATCTTTCTAACAAGCTATTGTACATGTCAAACGGAGATCGTATGCAAAATTTATGACCTTGGGAAGTTGATGTACCAATTTACCCAAACGGGGCCCGCAGTTTGGCGTTTCATCTTCTAGGGTTAGGTTTTCGAATGTTAAGGGTTTTCCATTGTTTCTCAACAATAAATAAGCCTTCGAACCTCATTGTAACACAGTTAAGAGGCATGTAGCCACCACATCTCTTCTCAGATATAAGCTACCATCGCCTTAGCTGGTTTATTTCCATTTCTGGTTGTAAGCATATTTCAATATTTTCCATTAATGAAATGAAGTATTATTTCTGTTGCATATTTGTGTATATGGTTATCTCTATATTTTGTTGCATTCCTGTTTAAGTTCAGATCAAAAAAAACATCACGGGGGGATGAGTTTGATAGTATCCATGATGGATGTGTGAAGATTCAAAATAGGATGAGGACACAACTTGCCATCTTCCCTCCTTCCAGCGTCAGAAATGTTGATGGTGCTGGACCCACCAACATCTCAAGGGATCTTCCTAGTAAGAAGTCCCAACTAGACCTCGGGCCATTTGGTGTAGGAGTCCCAACAGTGGGTCATACGGTATCGTCTTAACCGTGGTTGAGCGCAAAGGTAAGTAGGATGTCCTTGTTGGTAGCAAGGGTGTGACATGCACAACAAGCCAAGGAAGGTACATGAATGGTCCTAACACAAGGAAGGTGAGGTGAGTGTGCCCCTTGGAAACTTGTGGAAACTCATGGCTTGGAAGGGAACACACGAGAAAAGATGCATCACAAACTGGAAGGCAACTGTACCAACAATCCAATGTGATGGTTAAACCAACATTACATCTTAGTAAGATTCATACATACATATACAGAAAGAGTCTATACATACATGCGTAAGCAAACAACTACATATATCATTAGAGTAACCAAGATAATTGAAATACAATAACAACACATGCATGAAATGTGTTGGCTCTGTTATATTAAGAAGTGAAAATTCCAATCATATAGTACAACCATGACCAACCACTAGTCCCAGTAACGGAACATTACAGTTACTACCGCATGCTCCTCCAAAGAGTTGTACTAGCTCTACACTATGGAGAAGTCAAGGCTCATTATAATACACTCCAAGATTTCTCTAAGATACTCTTATAGGAAGCTTGGCTGCCCAAAATCCATTACAATGAATTATGAGGTTCTATAAACAACAAAGGGTGGGGTGACCCTTGAAAATCCCCTTTGTGACTGTTCACCTACCCTCATGACTCTTCAACTACTCTATGACGGTTACATTCAACTATTGACACTTCGATTCTCACTTTACAAGATGTTACATACAATCTTCACATGTACCCATGTGAGACAAAATAGGATTGAGAAAGACATGAAGGACATCACTAAGACTTAGACAACTATGGGAAGACCAACTCTTCAACACCCTCGCGATGGTTGATGGTGGCGAATTGATGCCAAGCTTGGTAGTCTGTGATGGTGTTCGTGTACTCTGTGGTGACAACTTTCTGGAAACAAACTCTTTCCTCTGTTGCATCTGGGTACATTGATTTGGTTCCTCTATCCAACTCATATGATAACATATGAATCATTCCCTTGAGTGCAGCCGAACCAATGACATACTAATGCATAATGTCTGCGTTTATCGCCAAGTCTACGCTGGTGGCTATGCCCATCAACTCGTCAAAGTACATGTCCAACTCTAGGCAGACTTGCTTCTTTGTCTTTGCCTCGATGAGTGTCCCAATGGATGGGATCACATTCTCGTGCACAACAACATCCATGCTTCTGAACACCCGTGCATGTGAAGCCTGCAAACTAGTGATGAGTTGTGGGAGTTCCTCATAGTTTAAGATCTGATTCTGATGCGTGCCTTAAACAATACCACCTTGGGCTTCATTAAGTTGGGAAAGTGTAATGGGGCTCCCATGTATCTTATTTTCCATGTTTTCATGCAGTCAACAACAATGTGAAAATATGATAAGATACGTGCTCTCATAGCACAACATTGCTGCTGACTTATGCACGGTGACAAATTTTGAATACAAAATTCGCATGACTGTCTTGAGAGACAATACTTTATTTAGTATGTCTCTCTTCAATTTTGCTCTGGCGAATGCTGTAACCTTTTCTCCTCCCTGCTTGGCCATCTATAAATCCTTACCCATTCGCTCGTTCTCTACTATCAAGAAGTGAACACTCGAGCTAGTGGCTTTGACATATGCTCTGGTAGCATCGGCCAATGCTATTGGATGCTTATGCATGTCAGATATGATCACTCGTTCTTCAAACTGCGTAGGAGATGCATGGGCATCCGGAGTAGTCACTCTACAAGATTGTAAAACTCTATGTTGCAACTCATCGAATGATATGTTGTGCATCTCTCCTTCCGGATTGTCTTCAAGGATCTCATTATCTCCTTGATCACTCAGGAATTGCTCTGCTTCCAGATCTAGTGAAGTCGGTGGGTCAACCTCTTGGTTGTAAGGCATGAGGTCAATATCCTATTTTGACTCTAGATGCTACATTTCTGTATCCATTTGCTCAAGTATCTATTCAATCTCTTGAGTGAAGTCCTACTTCTGCGACTGCTCACCCTGTCTGCTTTGTGCCAGCTGCTCGAATGAGTCTACCACCTGTATGGGCGTAGTTTTATCAATTTGTGCATGCTGAGACTCCTACTGTTTCTGTCCCTGTTGCGCTTCCTTCTCCTGTTTGCACATCTCTTGTTCTTCCTGGAGTTGCTGCTTCAACTCTTGCAACTCCTTCACCGTTTCCTCCATCCTCTGTTTCTCTCTCTACCTTTGCGCGTTCCTCCTGTCGTGATGTCACCTTTTCACCTCAATCTCCAAAGCTAATTTCTCCACAAGTGGGCCTACTTTGAGCTTGCAGCTTTTTTATGCCTCTGCGTTGTCAACAACCTTTCTCTTGCCTTTGTCACGTGCATGTATGTTACCCTCTACTATTACGGATGATGCTGCTCTCTGAGATTCTACTTCTCTTTGCTTTGCTAACCATTCCATAACTATGCCGACTGGTTCACTGAGCCTCGAGAAGCTGTGATAGTATTTCCATGGGTCTTCCTTAGGCTAATGACACATCTCGTGGATCCACAGAAACTACACTCTCGAACAATGTTCTTTCACCAAGCCGTGCGGGTCATACGAATTGAAACTCCTGGTGCCGAAAGTGATCCAGATTTAAATAGGAATGAAAAAAATTACAAATATAACCATAAATACAAAGATGTAATAGAAATAACACTTCATTTCATTAATATCAAATACTGAAATATGCTTACAAACAGAATGGAAATAAGACTAGCTCGGACAATGGTGGCTTATATCTGAGAAGAGATGTGGTGGCTACATGCCTCCGAACTGTGTTACAATGAGAATCGAAGGCCTATTTATTGTTGAGAAACAATAGAGAACACTAAACATCCATAAACCTAACCCTAGGAGATGAAGCGCCAAACTTGGGCCTTGTTTGGGTAAATTGGTACATCAACTTCCCGGGTTCGTAACTTTGGCATACAATCTCCATTTGATGTGCTCAATACCTTGTTAGAAAGATCTATCCGAGGACTACAACTTTTGAATGGCCAACATGGGTAATTGGCCCATGTTGGCCCCTATTTTCCCAAAAAACATCATTTAGGGCATCAAAATGGCTCCGAAAGTTCAAGACCCAAAAAACTGCCAAAAATAGTAAATTGTGCTACAATTAAGAAAACTGAAAAAATGAAAGAGATGGTTGTGGGTGTCCAAGTGGGATAGGGGGTGGCCACCGACATCCACCTAGATCAAAAACTAAATCTTTTGAACTCATCGGTCTCGACATCAGTATGCTTAAGATTTTGTATCTTGTACAACCCGATCCGCAACGAAAGAGTGGGCCAAGTGACTTCTTCTTCCAATTTAGTCTAGTTGATAGTCCTGTTGAGATTTGGTACGACACTTCTTGCATGATGAGCTTGTCCATGGAAAAATTCGGTAAAACATGTGGAGGCTTCTCTGCGCTGTACATTCATATGAAGGTGCCAAGAGGTGAGGCATACCAATCCATGTCAATCAATGCTTCCATTGTTGCCTGCAACATGCAAGGTGGATCCTGCTCAAATATCATCTTGTACACTAGGGTGACAAAATGATATAACAACTGTGTTATGACTCTGTGGAAGTTGCATTCGGAAAACAATCTGCAGTAAATGTGTACAGAGGTTTTCGTTGATGTCCATTCCCAACTCAAGCTTGGGAACTGTTGACGGGCATATATTGCATTGAGAATGTAAGCGGACATGTATATCTATACTTTCTGACCTTTGGGTGGTTTTCGAGCTCCTGTTAACTATTCCTTCAGCCTATGAGCCAACATGTCGGACTAGTTGCATGGCATGCCCTTACTGGCCAGTTGGTCCAACACAATCACCCAACTCTGCTAGAAGGTATATGTGCTCTCTTGGCCATATAAGTGACATGCTAAGACGAAGGAGTACTGATATGCCTTCCACAATATCTTCATCTTGTAAAACTAGTTTGGTGTCATCCTAAACTTGGCTGGCTCCTTCACCTAACTCTTCAAGATATCCTTGGAGTTTGCACTCTTCCTGGGTTCGCTGAAGGGTTTCTCCATTATGATCACCGACTACGAAAAGTGGTACATATGCTAATAGTCTTGTGCCTTGAATGTAGCAATATTTGTCTCGTTGACACTTCTTAATGCCATCGTCTTGGGATTAGTGTGTGAGATGATCCAACGTATCATGTCCTCGCATGGAACAAGGGGATACCTTCATGCAATCCAGTACAAGCCAGACTTGTGAATATTCACATAGACCCTATGGTCTTCTAACTCTTCCACAAATGTGCCTAAGAATGTATCATTGATGTCCTGCCATTTCAAATTAATGTCTCTATCTATGAGCAACACGGTGTCTTCGTAAATCGACAAACTCATAGACACTTGCTCAACTGCATCTCCAGTTGCACTTTTGATGGTGTCCTTTGACCTTGCTCTCTTGGAGGACATCGAACCTAAACTGCTGAGAGATGGGTGAACACCTACAATACCTGGAGACATGGAGAAATTTATGGCAAGAAATTTTTCATTTGAAAACCAAAGCAAACTTGAGGGCTGACATGCAACATACCCTGGAGACTGATGGAAAGGAGTGTGCAATTTTCATAAGGAGGGGAGACTGACTACTAGACTTGTGTAAAGCATATTCCAGACTTTCTGGAGGTTGGTTGGCTATTGGAATTGCGTGGTATGCAATCCAAGCCAAACTTCTAGGGCTAAGATTGCTTAATGAGCAATTTCAGTCAACAAGGCATGCAGGCCCAGGGACTGCATTGCACAATTTTCTGGGCCAGTAGAGCACTACCTCTCAGATTTGCACAGAGCAGGCCTAGAGTATAGTATCTAGCCATCTTTGCACATTTTCTAGGAGGAAGGCTGAGCCTTCCCTCTAAAAAATGAGCAATGTTGTCCGGGAAAGGCAAGTCCTGGGCCAAGGTTGCCCAGACCCGCCGACGGGCGATTGAAAACATATGAAGCTTCGAATGTAAAGAGAAACTGAGTGTAAGAAAGAGTGAATGATCATGCATGAAAACAATGAATGCAATATTCAAAAAATGGGAAAATGTGCATGTGTGTGAAACAGGTAGCCGCAACGGCGACCATCAGTGCAAAAGCAATGTCATGCATGCGATAGCAGTGAGATGCAAACAAAAATTGAAACGGTGCTTGTACATGCTAACATGCATGCAAATGAAAACAAGCGTTCATTGAAATCAAGCAGACATCACTCACACAAGCCAAAACACAAAAAGCGACAAAAAAGCTACAAAAGACATGTAAAGTGGACTTACCCGAAAAAAGCTGAGTTGAACATGCTGATGACTCCTAGATGTGATGTGGGATGTCAGAGCTCCAATATCAATGTGAAGAATGAGCTCTATAACATCAAATAAATAAGTTTCAGGCTCATGATGTGCATGCCACAAACATAGGGAAAAGTGACACTTGGAGGGAAGTTTCTAAAATTATCTTTGCATGTAACCTCCAACTGCTAAACATAGATCCCTAAAATCTAGGGATGCTTTTAGCATGTTTCTTTTTATGATTTCAGGAAAAGTAGCCCATGCATGCAAATCAGATTTGCTAGGTCCTGGAGGGAACCGGTCAACTTGAAGCCACATGTATCAGTTTTTGAGCTTGGGATGAAAATTTGTGCAGTTTCTGGGTTGAGCTGGGCTGGCTATCCCTGATGGATTGCACAATTTCTGGGATCAATAGGTGAATGCCTCCCAGAATTGCACAATTTTTTGGCTGAGGCCTAGTGCCGAGTCAGATTGCACAGTTTTCTGTGGGAGGCCTGTCTGATTGTTCTGCATAATTCTGGAGCCTAACAGGCTGCCAAATAGATTTGCAAAATTTTTGGGGGGGAGGCTGGTTCCCCTCCAAAATTACGTAATTTTCTGGGGGAGCTGCTCAACCATCAGATATTTTAAGTCCAGAATTCCGATCTATGGTAGGGAGACAAACAAGCTGACATGTATAGGCTGGCAGATCATTAAAACTTAGCTGAAGCCTATGTACTTGATAGTGAAAGACATGCTGCTAAGAATAGTTGGTAGGGAGGCTCCAAAATGAAGTTAAGGCAAAATTTTGGAGGGTCTTTGTAGCCGCTACAACACCAAGGTAATAATATTCCTAGAAGGACATACCTAGTGAACATCGAGATGAGGTATGTACCTTAAAAGGTAGTGTGGTGTCTCACATAAAGCCTCCTAACATCATGCTCTAATAGAAATAGATCTTGTTAGTTAAAATCCTTACTATGTTGACAATGCTAGTTATGATGTTGATGCTTGAGAATGGTTTATCAATCCAAGTCTTCTTATGAGAATATTTTAGTTTGAGACAATCCTTGTACTAGTTGTACACTTTTGAATACCTACCTAGTTAAGAGGGAGTGTTGGAAAATGTGACTAGTTTTGGTCTTCATAGTTGTAATTGTACTTGTGTCATTATGTATATACTTTGTTACAAGAAAAAGAAGAAAGACAATTATTATTTTTAAGCATGAGTTCCATGCTCCATTTTTTTGATCATCTAGGTCAAACATGCATTTCATGCTCCTAGCGTTTTTCAAGTAAAAAAGAATATTGATCTTGAGTCAAGAGAGTCTTTATCATTTGTATAAAACCATATTGGACAAGTTGTAACATGAAAGGTATATTATTTTTAAGTCTATAAAGTCAAGTTTGACCTCCAAGACCAAGTCGGTGCTACCATAGTGTTGACGGTGTTGGACCCACCAACATTTAGGGGATTACCCTGGTATGAAGTCCCAACTAGACCTCACACCGTTTGGTGTGGGTGTCCCATCCGGTATGATGGCCCAGTTGCCATTGTCTTAAGGATTTGACTCAACTCTTGTTTGTCAGCATAAGGGAGTGGTCTGCTTTCCCTTCGAGAAGTGAGGTTCACATGCCTGGTGAGTGCTAGTGTACTTGTGTCAATGGTTATTTCACTGTAAAGGGAGAGAGGGTGAAACTGAGCCCCAATTTGGATGGGATGCAGTCCCAACTAAACACAACACAATAGGACATGCACAATTTCCAGAGGATCAATCCACACGAATGCAGTAGTCACAACATACAAGGTAAGATAACACGTACAACACTCAACGGATTAGTCCAAACGAGTGCAATGGCTATTACAACAAGCTTCATGTGAAAGGTCTATATGATGTCCGGGAGAATAGTCTACATGGGAGAGACAGTATTAACAACATATACAACACATTTCCATTAATATATTATGCATTACAACAAGTGAAATAGTTCAGATGTAGAACATAGATTAAAGCAACATGCGTTACAAGTGTTAAGAATTAGTCTTACAACAGATACAATACATGTGTGAAACGTGTTGGGCTGTTAGCAGGCTTCCGAATTAAGTGAAAGCTCCAAGGCACATCATTACACCATACATCACTAACCCCGAGTGCGGGGCGTTGGAGCCACTACTCACTCCTCAAATAAAAGATTACAGACTCTCTTGGCTATGTGGAAGGAGCTCAGGTGAAAAAGTCTTTGCGTACAAATGAGGGGGTATTTATAGCCAAGGGTGAAATTGACCCTTCTAGTTGTTTGACTACCCTCATGACCATTTGAATTCCATGAATTTTCAACTTGCATGACTCTTTGTTCAACAAGTGGGTCTCTTGGACTTCCACGTTACATCACATTGATTAACAACATAGCCCATAGTAGAGATGTGGGCGACATGATGGTGCTAATACATTTGTGTTGTTGCTGAAGTGCATGTTGAGCTTCAGTGCTGTTGGGTGATGGGTGTCTTCATGGTTTATCATAGCTTCACCTCTGCATGGCAAAGTGCGCGGAGTCTTTGATGGTCCTTGGATTTCCTAGTGAATCTTTAGCATGTTGTTCCTTGATTGCATGTTGGAAGGCTTGATCGGCTCATCTGTTCGCGAAGGTGCCTGTTCGTCGCGTTCATCCATTTCACATGCATCGTGTGTTTGTCCATTGGTGAACCTATCCTTCTGCATGTGCTCCCTTCATTCATCATGTTTGTCATATTGTTGTGTTTGTTGGTGTACTTGTAACTACAGTCACTCATGATGAGATGACATCAAATCCAAAACCTCCTAGTCTACCATGACACATGATCATTTTGGATGCAGATGACCTAGAGAGGCAGCAAGGTTATGAAGTGGGATGATGGCTCTAGGCACTATTGATGAAAATTGTGCAAGAGTGACTGAGTGATGGAGACGGGAAATCTAAGTCAACAGCGACTGTCTGCGAGGTATGGCTCAATTGGGAGTCAAAATTGCACAAATTTTGGGAGAGACAGTCTAAGCTATAGGAAGGCAAGGTAGGTAGGATTTGCGCAATGTCTAGAATGGGTGGGTAGCAGGATAAGGAAGACCAAAATTATGCAATTTCCTAGAGGAACATGCCGGGCTATGAGGAGGGTTAGTAGGCAGGGATTACGTAGTTTTTTGGGGGAACTGCCCAGGAGACTGGTAGCCAAATCTGTGTAATTCCTAGAGGGAACTAGCAGCTGGCTGTTGGGGTCATTGGTAGCCAAAACTATGTAATTCCAAAGGGAACTACCAGTTGGATGCTAGAGTCACTGGCAATAGAAACTGTGTAATTGCTGGAGAGAATTGGCACTCTACTGCTAGGGGTTGATGGAAAGGGAAATTGCACTTAGTCTAGGAGGCCAACCTGTTGATCATCTTTGCGCAATTGTTGAGCTGAACTGATTGATGGGTAGCGGAAGGCCTACTCATGAACATTGCACAATTTCTGAGGTGAACAGTCGGTTGACTGTCAGGATGGCTGACTAGGAAAACTGTCGCAATTTTCTAAGGGAGACAAGGACAAGCACTTGGTGTTTGTCCGACCTGTCTACGCAATTTCCTTAGTCAGATGAGCAAGTAAAGTCAATGGCCTCTATGCAATTTTTGAGGGGGGTCAGTCTCAGGGTGACTGTCCGGTCTGACTGTTTGGGTGGCCAGCATGAGGGTTGATTGAATTTCTTACAGGCAGTGCAACTTGAAAATACTAGCTTGGTGCTTCTGCACTATTCTGGTTGATAGTCAATTGAGTCGAAAGCGGGGTGATGGTACAACTGTCACAGGGGAGTCTAGTTGTCAGAACTTCAGCAAAAATGTCGAACTGTGTGAACAATCGAAAGATTCATAGGTGATCATACGAAAACGCACTCGCATGACTCGATGACGAAATGACCCAAACCATCGAGACACACATATTCAGCATGACTAAACGATGATGAAAGCGACAAGTGCGACAATCGTGATTGACCATTCATTGATCAAGATGACACTTGCACAATAGTGAATGTGACTCCATATGTGAGTGCAGTGAACACAACAAGCACATACGAAGTGAAGACTTTGAGCATAACCAGAACATGGTTACAAACATGACTTAGACACCAACATCCAGAAACTTGAATGAAATGAATAAGAAAGGCAGATGTAAAGACTCACATGAGCTCATGAGTGTGTGCAGTCAACAAGTGAAACTCTCAAGGGAGGCTCCAAAATTGGTGCAGGCCAAAATTTTGGAGGGTGGTTGTAACTGCTACAACACTTGGTGACAGACTGGTAGAACTCCAACTTCTCTGTTTTGGTTCATTGCTAGCACAGGGACTTGGTCTTTCGGGGAGTATTGAATCATTGTGTGGGTTAATTCCATTTCCCCAATTACCCCATGGACATACATGGTTCACCCTTTTCCAACTCTGTAAAAAAAAATCAAAAGTTCAGCTTAGATCTCAGTGTTTCGAATCTGGGAAGGGTAGTTTAGCTCACGAGTTGAAGATTTTTAGAGTATAAGTTTTCATCTCTAGTGTTGTTATGCTACCAGCAGGCCTGGATAGTAACCCGGTGGAGTCACGTAGGAAAACACACATTGCTCCACTGCCAACGAGCCTGTTCAGTACCCCGGTGGAGTTACATGCTTCACCTCTTTGTGCAGGAAGCCTTTCTCTTCTTCTTCACCTTTGTATTTTTCAAGAGGACTGTGCATAGGCACTTATTTATTTTTGGGGTAGAATATAGATCCTGACTTACTGAGAGTAGAAGAGGTTGTTCCTTCAGATAAGCATGTAAGACCTCTGTCATAGGTTTGCTTGTTTATATTTTCCCCTTCTCCGTTTCTACTAGTTCAATGAGCTTGAACACATAGAGTAGAAGGCTGAGTACAGGTACGGGGCTACCCATTGTGGACACAAGTTCATGGTTGGAGCAAAAATTCCCTTGCAGACAGTTCGTATTTTTCATCAAGACTTCATTGGCCGAAGGTTATAACCAGGCATAGAGAACACGGACACAAGATTGGCCAAGTGTTGCAGTTTCACAAGTCTCTTCAAATTTCAGCCACATACTCTATTAAAAAACCAGAATGTGGTAGTTGGAAGCACTTATTTCCAGACAAAAAAATAGTAATATATCAAACAAACAAAATAAACGTGAACAAAAATAGTAAGCATAATCAAACAAAGCAAAAACAAAGGTAATAAGCAAAACAGACCAAATGAAAACAACAAGCAGTAAGCAGACTATGTACATGGCACGAGTGCTACCCAACCTACTGAAAATAATGTTTGAGATATTGGCTGTTGGCAGGAAGGTTGTCAATCCTCCCTCCCAGTGATTGCAAATGATACGTGTTTGGGTCAAGCTTCTCATAGGCTAGTGCAGGTCCACTAGGCTTCGCTACCGGAACTTGGTGGCATTCTAGAAGACCTTCAGGTGAAGACAACACCACTATTTCAAGTACTGCATGAAACATGGGCTTGGATGATGGCACAAGGTAGTTGTTTTTATTCCGGGAAGGGTTCAAGTTTCTGAAATCAATGCATAGGAAGATTTTCTCGGATTTCTTATGTGCAGGATTTAAACTAGAAAAATAAGTATGACGACGAACTTTGCAAGTAGTCCAATCAACCAAGATGTTAGTCTATTTTTTCTGTAAAAGAAGTGCAAACAACATGTATGTGTTACCTCATCTTTGCTATAATGGCATGTCTCCTTCTTTACCTGGAATCTCTTGTTGGATTTCTCACGTGTAGTGTGTACTCAGGTCATCATCTACCCATGCATACCCATCCCAATACTGTCTGGTCAAGCGGTCAAATGTTTGTCATTGCTACAGTGTGTATCTTGCATCGAGATGGACTATCTTCAGATCATGATAGGTTCCCAAGATGCTTTTTTGTTCGTTCATAGCGGTGCTCCTTTATATGTTAAGCATGATAACTTCATACTCAACATGGTTTTTTGTGCATTTAAACTTTAAACAACTCGAAATCATGCATTGTCTATTGTCTCGAATGACTAAGATACACTCAGTCCTTGAGCCATCATGTGTTTCATATTCGTCAAGACTCATGTCCCACAACTGGTATGTACATGGACCATTTGGCATGCCCGTACTGCTGCTACTACTGTTTCTACTACTACTGCTACTATCGGAAAAGAAATTGTACAAGATTCATTACCATCAATTGGGCAAGGAAGGAGTCCCAACTGCATGTCTGATGAGGTTGGAGCTGGCCGTGTAGGATAACACTCCAATGTTGTCTCTAGGAGCCAGTTTCTAAACATGAATTCTGTGAAGGCCAACAGTTCATTCTCGCCATTAAGGGGAGTGACATTGTGTTTCATATACCTCTAGGATAACACCTGTATTTGGTTGCATTTTCCCTTGTATAGAAGCCACATGTGAGACCAGTCCGTAGTGAAATATCCACCTAGCTTGCTGGACCTGTCTCTACTGAGTAGAAGGCCATATGCTTCTAGTATTTCCACAACAACTGTGTTGATGCATTGGTCGACTCCACTGACGTGAGATAGTTGGATGAACATGCCTTGCAGTTCACCAATGGCTAGTACTGACATTCTATCAAGTTGGATGATTCTCGCGGATGTTTTGCTCCATCATGCATTGATCTTCTTAGCAATGGAGAGCGACATGACGTTGGCTTCTGCGCTACAATCAACCAAGTAGTTTTGAACATTGTAATTGAAAATTTCAAATGAAAACAAGAATGGGGGGTAACCTAAGTTTTCTTCTTCCATCTGGAGTGTATTGAGCACAGTGGAAAGTGACTCAGGAGGTTTGCTTGCTACCTTGCTGGTAGAGACTGTGTTGTCTGTTTTCTTCTATCCCAATGCATGCAGTAGGATATATCAATCACTCTAGACTTTGGCTAACTCCAACAAATTGATGTTCGCTCAAGTTTTCTTCATGTCATCAACTATGTTGTAGTCCAGAGGTGGTAGACTCACCGAGGTGTCCGGGGTGGAACGGATGTTTGTGTTGTCTAGCGGAGTGTTTTGCAACTTGATTCTCATGGATGTACTCTTATCCGCCGTTGTCTTCCTAGAATTGCTTTATGTTTTTTTCTTTGAGGTGGCTGGTAGATCAGCCTTATTTATCAACTCTCTCACCTTATCTTGCATTTCCCAAGCATAGGGGGAGACCCTTTACTCCTAAGATTGTAACGATCATTTCTCTTTTGGGGCTGCTTCTCGGTGTTTGTCCTCGAGATTACTTGCGAGCACTGATATGCGTTCACCACATGCCCAGAACATGGTGTTTCATCAGGTGCAATCTATTTTTCATCATCAATATCTTCTGGCTTCTCCTACATATCGCCTTCCACATTGAGTGTATGACTGTAGACAGAGCTATAACGATTCGCTTCCAATCCAAACAAGAGTTCTCAAGGTGATACTCTTCGTGGAAGGAATAGAACTTAGGATCTGCGCACTGATCAAGTTGGAACATAGGATTCTGTGTAGCTTTTGAAGCGAAACGGTTGTTTCTTAATGAATTGGTTGATGAATTGTTGGTCTATCTCTGTCTGGGTGGATGGCTGCTAGAAAATGTGTCTGTTTTCCGTTGGTTTAGTTCAAACATTTCGGTGGTCAAGTTCTTGACAAGGTGAGTGAGGGTCTCAATATCAGTTGCTTCCTTGTCTCTACCCTTGCTCGCTGTTGCTTGGGGCTTCCTACTCGCATCCTTGGAGTCTTTTATTGATTCATCATCTTTGATGACTGATTTTGCACAAGTATTTTTCAACAACAATAGCCTCTTCACAACTTTCCAAAAGCGTTGGCTTCATAGCTCGCTTGACGAACTATGCAATGGTGGTTGGTAGTGCGGACGTGTAATAGTAAACAGTGATGGAGTCATGAGGTTTAGTGTCTACTGCAAACTTGTACAAAATATGCGTAAACCTTTGATTGAATTATTTCACTCTCTTTTCCCTCCATCTTGAGGCTTCCCAATTCTTTGAGTAGAATGGTTGGGGTCTTGTCATCAACAAGATTTTCAAGGAACATACGTTTGAAAGCACCCCAATTTTGTATGGAGTTTGGTGAAAGGATGTGATACTAAGTAGTTGTGGGATCGTCCAAGGTACATGGGAATAATCTACAAGCTACGTCGTCATAATGTACCTCAAGGGTTTGCAACTATAGGTAGAAGTTGTCTAAGTGGTATTCTGCCTTCACCATGCTCTCAGGGTTGAAATTGATGTTAATTCTATCCACTCACTTCAGCATCTAGTGCAGAAGAGCTAGGAGAGCCAATGGTCCCTGAGTCATCCATTCAAGATTTGGGTTCGCCATCTCTTCCTCTTCTTCATCCTCTTCCTCTCCTTCAAAGTTTGATGGTTCCGACTCTGAGTTTGTTGGTTCGTCTCCACCTCCACCTCCTCTGCTGCCCTCCCCTCCTCCTCTTATACTAGAGTTTAATCCGAAGATCACAAGAGTGCCTTGTTCGTCTTGTGGGAATATTGGAGGTTCCTCTCTGTCTTCAATATCTTCTTCTAAACCTTCAAGCATGGCAAGGAATGCTTCTTCCACCGATGATAAAACAACTCCTGTGGGAGTGGCTTTTGGCTTCCTAGATGTGTGTGGAAGAAGTTTTACACCTGGGATATGTCTGATTGCTTTCACGAACTGGCGAGTGATGGGATGGATGGAGCGAAGGTGTTGATATGAAATCTTATGTTGAATTATGGGAGGTGAGTAGTAACCAACCACAGAGTCGCGTGTAGGTGAGAGGGAGTGTGAGTTACTTCCTTTACCAGATGGTTGATGAATGAGTGTGAGGGGAATTTAAGCCATGTACAACTAGCTGCCCTCCTTCTAATGCTAGAAATCTTGACGATGATGGACCCACCAACATTCAGGGGATCACCCTAGTATGAATTCCCAACTAGAACTCACACTGTTTTGTGTGGGATTCCCATTCGGTATGATGGCTTGGCTGCTATTATCATAAGGATTAGCCTCAAATCTTGCTTTTCATCATAGGAGAGTGATCTGCTTTTCCTTTGAGAAGTGAGGTTTGTGTGCCTGGTGAGTGGTAGTGTACATGTGTCAATGGTTCTTTCACTGTAAAGGGAGAGAGGGTGAAAGTGAGTCCCAAGTTGGATGGGATGCAGTCCCAACTTGGCTAGGAACACACAACACAATAGGACATGCATAACTTCCGAAGGAGAAGCCCACATGGATGTGGGAGTCACAACATACAAGGTAAGATAACACGTACATCACTCAACGGATTAGTCTGAACGAGTGCAATGGTTGTTACAACAAACTTCATGTGAAAGGTTTGTCTGATGTCCGGGAGAGTAGTATGCACGGGCGAGACAACATTAACAACATATACAACACATTTCCATTAATATATTATGCATTACAACAAATGAAATAGTTCAGATGTAGAACACAGGTTAAAACAACATGCATTACATGTGTTAAAGATTAGTCTTACAACAAATACAATACATGTGGGAAAACATGTTGGCCTATTAGTAGGCTTCCAAATTAAGTGAAAGTTCCAAGACACATCATTACACCATACATCACTAGCCCCGAGTGCGGGGCATTGGAGCCACTACTTACTCCTCAAAGAAAAGATTACAAACTCTCTTGGCTATGTGGGAGGCGCTGAGGTGAAAAAGTCCTTTGCATGTAAAAATGAGGGGGTATTTATAGCCAAGGGTGAAACTAACCCTTATGGATGTTCAACTACCCTCATGACCATTTGACTTCCATGAATTTTTGACTTGCATGACTCTCTTTTCACCAAGTGGGTCTCTTGGACTTCCACGTTACATCACATTGATTGACAACATAGCCCATAGTAGAGATGTGGGCAACATGACTCATGACATGAATCGACATGGAGGTGCTGGTACATTCATGATGTTGCTGAAGTGCATGTCAAGCTTCAGTGATAATGGGTGTCTTCATGGTGTATCACAACTTTACCTCCTCATGGTGAAGTGTGTGGAGTCTTCGATGGTCCTTGGTTCACCTGATGAAGCTTTAGCATTTTGTTCCTTGCTTTCATGTTGGAAGGCTTTATAGGCTCATCTATTCGCGAAGATGGATGTTCGTTGTGTTTGTTCGTTTCACATGCATCGTTCATTCATCTATTGGTGAACTTGTCCTTCTACATGTGCTCCCTTTGTTCATCTTGTTCCTCATCTTGCCATGTTTGTTGGTCCACCTCTACCTGCAGTCACTCATGAAGAGACGACATCAAATCCAAAACCTCCTAGTCTACCATGACACTGATCATTTCAGATGCAGGTGACCGAGAGAGGTAGCAAGGTTGTGAAGTGGGATGATGGCTTCGAGCATTGTTGATGAAAAATGTGTTAGAGTCACTGAGACATTACTGAGTGATGGATACGGGCAATATGAGTCGACAGTGACTATCTGCGAGGTCTGGCTCAGCTAGGAGGAAAAATTGCACAAATTTTGCGAGAGTCAATCCACATTGTAAGAAGGCAAGGTAGGTAGGATTTGCATAGGTTCTGGAATGTTGGAAATAATACTGAGAGGGGGGGTGAATCAATATTATCAAATCAATAAAACTTTTTCATTTCCATACTTAGATACATATACACTACTTCAATTAAGGGAACCCGCGTGTATACGCAACTGCGTCTAATGCAACTAGCGTATATCCAGAATACTTATGATTCAATTAATCCATTAAATGTTGATCTTTAGTTAGTGCATTAGAACTTATTTAACCATATGTATAGTAAGCAGGTGCAGTAAAACATAACAGATCATCACACACAAGAAGCACACATGAACACCATGATATAAGGTGGAAACCCAATGTGGGTGAAAACCACCTGCTGCAAGTCATCTCATCTTCTTTTAATAAGAAACTTCATTTACAATAGTTTTGTACTGGTGCAGTCTTATACCAGTACGCAGGCTTCTACCTATAGAAGGCTACAACCTTCTCTCGTTCTCCAGACTCTCCTGGAAAGGAGCTACACCCCCCTTAGCTCTTGTACTAGCCGATCCACTTACTAGTACGTAGGTGTTGGCTTACTGAAATGCTCCAACCTTTACTCATTCTCCAGCTGCTACTAGAAGGGAGCTACCACCCCCTTAGCTCTTGTACTAGCTGATGTACTAGTACGTAGGTTCCGACCTACAGAAGGAAACAACCTTCTCTTTCTTCCTCCAGGTACCGCGTTTCATACATTTTCAGACAGGATACTCCTGAAGCACAACACTATAATCTGAAGGCCACGTTTCATCCAATTTTCATACTGGACCCATCAATATCATTGAAGCACAAAATAATCAATACTAACATCATCAATTTCTAAATCACTGAAACACTGAAACCCTGTCAACAACACAGTCACCAGAACACAGAGCAGACTACAGAACTCTGCAATAACAATAAAAAATTTCTGCATCAACCAATCACCTTTTCACCAATCAAAACTGAATCAAAATAAACACTTCTTTGATGACTATACCCAGATCATAATAACAGTAATCACACCCCACTTTTAAACCCAGAACACTGTAGCAATAAACAAAAGTAGCTAGAACATAAATCAAGAGATGTACGCTACTTCACTATTCAGAAACCTGCGTGCATACATTTCTGTGTCAATACCGACCTGTGCATAGATCTATAAATTCATTCTTTCAAACATTCAGATATTAGCTAACCCAGATTATCATATTTATAGATCAAGCGTGTGCCACATATCACAGATCAAAATCATATAGAGATACCACTATTCTAGCCTTAAGATTTTGACCCATCAATAGAACTTATCCTTCTCCTTGCGCTCAGGTTCCTTCTTCATTTAGATCCAGATCTGCACCATAACCCAATCACAGTATTCCATATCTAGCACTTTATCAGATATTCAATAATTCAGAAGATGCCTTGCAAAATGATCTCCTTCCTCTTTTATAGCCTTAGGCCTTTCACAATACCACGGACCAAAAACCATAACAATTCAATACCATGGACCTAATACTTGGGATCAACACTTATGACGAGATGCCATGGCCCAAAACCATAGGTTCAAATACCAAGGACTAAATACCACAAACCAAAACCATAGGATCAAAAACTGTCAGACTAATACCATGAACCAACCATAAGATTTCCCATGTGCGTGCACTTTTCTCTGCATGAAAGTGCATGGAATATTCTCTGCATGAAAGTGCGTGAACTTTTCTCTGCATGAAAGTGCGTGAACTTTGCTGCACTATAATTTATCATCTGAGATGAGTGGGTTTCCATCAAGTACAACATATGTATCATAATGCCAACACAAATACCAAAACTCATATGACTCCACTGGTAAATAATGAAGGATACATATCCTACATATAATAAACCATCTCCCATGTATCTTCATCGGGCCAAAAGTGCTTCCATTTCACTTTAACGTGCTCAAGTGCTCTATTCTAGAGAACGAGATATTTCTACTACAATATACATTGAGGTTCCTGCTGGAATTCTCCTTCTTACTCAACCTACAATTCATGCTAATCAATAACATGATAAACATCCTTTACATATATTATAAGAAATGAAACATGAAAAAAATCATGGAATTTCACTGTCAGAGGCAGTAAAAGTTTGTATGCTACTGGTCCAATCCTCTCCAAGATCTCAAAAGGTCCGTGATATCATGGTCCAACTTGGCACATAATGAATTTCTCAAGGAGATCTTCTTAGGATTGATGCCCAAATACACATGTTCCCAAGCCCAAAACTTCTTAAATTACTTGTGATGTTTTGCATAAATTTTCCGTCTACCTTTAGATTGTTCTTTATAACCTACATTTCCTCTTCCATATCTACCAAAATGTCTGATCCAATAAGTACCCTGTTCACTACTCTAGCTGATGGAAGTATTACAACTCTACCCATATAGTGCCTTAAACAAACACATTGTTAGGTCCCTATAATACTAATGTAGCCCCTTATTATTATTAGTGCAACCCTTTTATTGTTATTATTGTGCCATCGAGAAACCCACTATTATTATTATTGTGCCCTTACAATATTATTGCTATGTAGGCTCTGATTATATTGTGACCCATCAAACTCCTATTTATTGAAAGGAGGTCTTGTCATTTATATCATCCAAGAATTGTTCATTTGTGTAATATAAAGGAGGTTTCCCCCTCGAAGAGGATAATTTTGAAGTCATTGATCTATCTCTTCTATTTTGTGAGTTGGTTGCATAACATTTGGTATCAAAATTTGGATTCTAGGTTTTTGTTGCTTCAAGAAGGTCATCATGGAATTTTTTCTATAACTTTTTTGTACGAAGCGTCAGAACTTGAAATTAAAACTTGTTGGAGCCACAATTGTGGTGAACCTTGTGTATGAATTTTAGATCTCGTCCCACTATATTTTCGGAGATATGATTTGAGGAAGTTAGGGTTTTGCAGGCTCCATAATTCCATCTCAAACATGTGATCTTGGGAAAATCATCATAACTTTCTCTCAGAGAATTGGACTTCAATTTCATAAAAATTGACAGAAAGAGGACGAAATGTATTGTTTTGGATATCATGTTCAGGGATGAAGGCTGAAACAGGGACACGTGGCACTCCATACAAGTTCACTATACTGAACCAGCCTATAATCAGGTCATCATGGGATATTCGGCATAACTCTTTCTTGACGAATCCAATATCGATCAAACCTATGGGGTTGGAAAGAGAAATCAGAGGGCTACTGCAAGATGAAATTTCTAAACTTGGAGATCTGAAAGTACACAGTTATAATCATTTCAAGATCAAGCTCCTAAAAGCAAGAAAAATGTGTGTATCTAGAAAAAAATAGAAATCACATAAATTTTGTTTGAAAAATAAGTTTGAAGTGATTCAAAGGGAATATTGAAGCATAGATATTATTGTTTGATTTCAAAATGAGTCGAAGCAAGAAAATAGAAACACCTAGTAAGAAATCTAAAATACCTACCATGACACATGAAGAAGAGGAAGAAATGCAACATGACATATCAAAGCTATTGATGTATAGAATTGAAGCTAAGATCAATGGTTTTAAGAATAGCATGGAAGCTAATATTGATAGCTTCCAAGAAAAATTGAAAGGCAACATGGAATATTTGAAGAAAGACATGGAAGGTTTGAAGGAAGGTGGGACCAAGGTTCTATAAGAAAATTTTCCTGATGGTGAAAAGGTAGTATAGGAAAATCATGATGAGAACAAAAGAAATTTTAATCATGATTTCATAGAACCTAACATTGGATTGAAGGCCCACCATATTCCAAAGATTGATATGAGGAATTTTGATGGAAACGATCTCGTAACATGGATACTATAGCTGGAGCAATATTTTGATCTCCATAATGTGAAAAACACACAAAAAGTACATATTGCAACTTTATATTTAGAACCCAATCAATTTAAATGGTATATGTGGCTTTTCTCTCGTAAAAAATTGTCACTTGGTCCATTTTTATGGAGGAAATGATAGCACATTATGAGGATACAAAGAGAAACACCTTCTTTAGCCAATTGATAAATCTCAAACAAAAGGGTTCAGTGGCTGAGAACATTGAGGACTTCCAAAAATTAAATATATGGGTAAAAGATATTCCATTGGAGCATAGGATTCATGTCTTCATAGGGACTTTAAATGATAAAGTCCAACATGAGGTTCGACTTTGGGAACCTGATTCATTGGAGAAGGCATTCATGGTGGCCAGAAAAGTGGAAAGCAAAATTATGGCAACTTCCTTTATGGAAAAATTATGGAAATATGGAAAAGGAAGTCTACCACTTACATGTTGGAAATACTAAGGGGGGGGGGGGGGGGGGTGTGAATAATTTTTCCTTAGCAATTAGCACTTATAAATGTTTTTAGAGCATTAGTTAATCTTCAATTATTATTAATGTTTATGTAGTAATAACAGTAAATGAAAGAACACAGTATACACAAGAATTTTAGGTGTAAAAGCCCCTTCGGGTCAAAAACCACTAAACGATTTTCTAATAAATTCTTTAATATTCAATCCCAACTAAAATTAAAGCAACAACTTCCTAGAATTCTAGAAAAGAATTCTTCTCTAGCTCCCACTGGAAGGACACTCTAATGCCCTGGTTTCTTCAGTAGTCAACTGAATGGATGTCCCAACATAGTAGACCAACCTACCACCCTGAAGTGTTCATAGGCTCCAACCTGTAGGCGACTTCATGCACCAGCCTAGCACCTCCCTGCCACCGTATAATGACTAAAATGATACAAGACTGTGGATTCCTATACCAAGGACAATGATCCATGATATAATATTATTTACAATTATTTTGACTGAACACCCAATCACACTATGACCTGCAACCCAACCATGACATCATCCCAACAGAGACTCCTATACCTCGCAATAATGCCTTTTTGACTCTAGGCAGATTGACTCTTTTACAATAATGATTCTTCCAATGATGACAATTTTACAAATGACTCTTTTACAACCTTACAATTATGACTCTTAGCCTTGACACTTTTACAGATGACTCTCTTACAACTTTACAATGATGACTCTTGGCCTTGACACTTCTTCACAATATACAGATGGTTGTCATGTCTTCAGAGGATGTCCCACTGCAATGCTTCCTTTGATTTGATACTTCTACTCTTGAATTCTTGCTTAAAGTTGTACTTGAATCTTCTTCTACCTACATGCAAAATTTTCCTGGAGAATCCAATCCCAAAACAAAACAAAATACCCTTCAACTTACCTCTGCTTGCAAAACACATGTAAGTGCACAATAATGAATAAATGCAAATTAAAAATTACAATGCGTACCTGATGTGTGCTTGTCACTTTTATTGTTGACTTGCTACAAAAGTATACAAAGACTCCCACTCTTGATATAGGCTTGGGCTCTATGCAAGACTATAACCAAAAATGACCCTTGACTGTTGGTGTGTGGTCCTTACTGCAATGATCCTTGAATGCATGCTTTTTCTTTCCTTCTAGGAGCTCGATATTAAATATGTTGTACCTATGTAATTTTGGATCTCTAGGGTTTGACATTTAATCTTGTGGTATTCCTATGCGTCCTCTTTCCAACTCCACATGTCTGATCAAGATCTGTTTATTTAAGAAATATTTATTCCCAATCTACCACGATGACCTATTTGACATGGAATTCAAGAGCCTGTAAGAACCCTAACCTCCTCAGATCATATATTCGAAAATATTTCGAACCAAGATTTGAAATTCTCTCATGAAGTTCATCAAGATTTCGGTTCAAATGGGTTTTAATTTCAGCTTCTGAAGCTTTGTAGAATCAAATTTATAGAGAAAATCCCACAATGGCCCATTTGAAGCGACAAAATCCCTAGTAGAGGAGGATATGAGGGTCAATATTTATATGAATGTCTTGAGTTAAGAGGGTACTCAACAAGTGAACGTTGGATGGATTTTAGGAGATTTTTATTATTATTATTATTTATTGACTATTCAATGACCACAACCAATTATGAGTCTCATGCCACAACCCCATAGGGTTTTAGCCCACTAACTAGGGTTACTAATGTCAAACATGAATGTCTCTCAAACCGTGAAGAATTACTTGGCGTGCCATAGATCAAAGGAAACATATCAACATGTAGAATCTATCGAGAAGATCCTTGACTCATAATAGAGTAAGTTTTCAAGTCAAAATTCCCATGCAAGATCTGGTTAGCCCCTGGTGTTGCTTGGACTGACATCAATGAAAACCACTAATCAACATTACAACTATAAATATGGAAGTGTTGCTACTCTTAGCCTTCCATAACCTACAAGGTTGACACCACTACAGTTGGAGGAAAAGAGAAAAAGGGCTTTGTTATAGTTGTGATAGCAAATACACTAAAGATAATAAGTGTGCTAAGAAGAAATTATTTTACATAGATTGTGAAGAGGAGGAAGAAAAGGATCTAGAAATGTCAAAATAAGAGGACATAGAACATGAAATAACCCTAGAGAAAGAAGAAATTAATCCAACGATATATTGTAATGCATTTCCACTTTATGGACATTATGCACTATCCATCACACCATCTTTAAGATAACATTCTAAGGTTCAAGTAATGGAAGATCACATCAAGCATCAACAACAATTTCTCCAACTCTTAAAGGATAACTTTAGTTTGGCACATAATCGAATGAAACAACATGCAGATCAACATCGTAGTGAAATAAGTTTTGATATAGGTGACTAGGTATTTTTACGGCTACAACCATACAAATAGATGTCCCTCAAGAAATCTAAGAAGGATAATAAATTATCACCAAAGTACTATGGTCCTTACAAGGTGTTACAAAAGATTATTATTATGGCATACAAATTGGAGCTTCCTACATCTTCCCAAGTGCACCTAGTTTTCCATGTTTCAGGCTTAAAGAAGGTTATAGGTGACAAGATCCCAGTTCAAACAATATTTATGGAACTTGATGAGGAAGGTAAAATCATATTGGAACCTGAAGCAATCATGAAATAAAGAACCCTCCCGCTATGAAATCGATGAATTTTAGAGTATCTCATCAAGTTAAAGAACTTACCCACGGAATATTCTACATGGGAGGATGAGAATTTTATACAGAAGCATCCAAACTTACTCAAGTGTTGAGGAAAACACTTTTTTGAAGGAGAGGGACATGTTAGGTCCCTATAATACTAGTGTAGCCCCTTATTGTTATTAGTGAAACCCCCTTATTATTATTATTGTGCCCCATAGAAGCCCACTATTATTATTATTGTGTCCTTACAATATTATTGTTATGTAGGCTTTGATTATATTGTGACCCCTTAGACTCCTATATATAGAAAGGATGTCCTTCATTTGTATCATCCAATAATTGTTCATTTGTGTAATGTAAAGGAGGTTTCCCCCTAAAAGAGGATAATTTTGAAGTCATTGATCTATCTCTTCTTGTATTTTCTGCGATGGTTGCTTAACACTCATCCTCAGTGACTCTTGATAACCATTATTGTAGGTGAACTCAACCAATGGAAGGTACACCTACCATCTCCTCCGTTGATGCATGAAATACTTCCTCATCATATCCTCTCGTATCTTGTTGACTCTCTATGTCTATCCATCTATCTGTGGATAATAAGTTGTACTCAAGGCCAACTCTATTCCCAAACCTACAAACAACTCCTTCAAAAACTTGGAAGTGAACTTGGCATCCCTATCCAACACAATCTTCTTCAGATAACCATGAAATCTCATTATCTCTGTGATGAAGACCCATGCTACCTCACTAGCTAAATAAGTAGTATTTGCTGGAATGAAGTGGGATACCTTTCTCAACCTGTCGACCACAACCACGATAGAATCATGTTTCCTCGATGTCCTCAGAAGACCTGTAATGAAATCTATGGAAATGACCTACGATTTCCAATCTGGAATATGAATAGGATGAAGCAACCCACTTAAATGCTTACACTCTACTTTGACCTATTGATAGTCCAAACATCTCACCACAAACTGTGCCACTTACTTTTTCAGATTTAACCAATAGTAGAAAATATTCACTGTTGTCAACATCTTATGATATCCTGGGTGACTTGAATATGGTTTGACATGAAACTCCCTCAAGATATGCTTCTTGAGTTCATTGTCATCTGACACATAGATTTTGTCCCTAAACCTAACCAAGCCATCTGTTGTAAGATGGTTGTCCACATCCTGATCACTTGTGCCATGTTGTAACCTATGCATAAGCTCCATGTACCTGTCATCCTATTGTCTTGCTTGTAAGATATGATCCTGTAGATCTCTCCCATATGAGCTCACTGTTGCAATATGGTTCAACTGCACTTTCCTACTGAGATAATCTGCAACCCTATTCTCCTCACCCTTGATGTATCTAATATCGAAGTCAAACTCACTAAGGGTATCCAACCATCTAGCTCACCTGGCATTCAAATTCGATTGTTCAAACATATATCTCAAACCATTTTGATCGCTCATAAATAGAAACCACTTACCAAGAAGATAATGTATCCACATCTTCAAAGCATGAATAATAGCTGCCAAATCATGATCACAGGGCACGTATTTTTACTCATTCTCATTCAATTTCATGGAATCATAACATATCACCTATCCCTCCTGCATAAGGACTCCACCAAGCCCTCTCTTGCAATCATATTTACATATTATGAATTCTTTATCTAGATCTAAAATATTGAATGCTTGAGCATTCTTCAACAACTGCTTCAACTGCTCAAAATTGGGTGCACACTTCTCTGTCCATTCTAACTTCTTGACTTTCCTATGCAATGACGTAATAGGATATGAAATACGTGAGAAGTTCCCAATCAACCTTCTGTAGTATCCTGATAATCCCATGAATGATTTGACTTCATCCATATTTCTAGGAGCTTCCCAATCCATGATAGCCTTTATCTTCTCTGGATCTACTTTTATGCCATCTTTGGAAACAACATGTCCCAACTAGTGTATAACCTCTATCTGAAAGAATTTTCACTTTTTAAGATTAGAATACAATTGATTCTCTCTTAGAAATCTTAACACTGTTCCTAAATGCTCGACATGATCTTCCTCATTCTTAGAATATATCAATATATCATCAATTAATACAATAAAAAAAAACTTGTCGAGATAAGGACGCAACACACTATTCATCAAACACTTAAAAGTAGTTGGAGCATTGGTCAAACTGAATGGAACTACAACAAACTCATAATACCCATACATGGTCCTAAAGGCCGTTTGTAGATGTCCTCTTCTTTGATGTGTACCTGATGGTATCTTGATCTCAAGTCAATCTTTGAGAACAATGCTGCTCCCTTCAACTGATCATGGAAGTCATCATTCTTTGGTAATGGGTACCTATTCTTGATCATCACCTTTTTCAGCTATCTGTAATCAATGCACAACCTGAGAGTACCATCCTTTTTCATGAACAATACTGGTGCACCCCAAGGTGATACACTTGGCCTAATTTATCCCTTATAAATCATTTCCTTTTACTGCAACTTCAGTTGCACTAACTTTGGTGTGCTCATCCTGTAAGGTGCCTTTAATGTTGGTGCTACCCCTGGTACAAAACCAATAGAAAATTATACTTCTCTGCAAGGAGGAAACTTCAGAATATCTGCTCGAAACACATCCTGAAGCTGCTTCAATACAGAGTACCTCTTGAAGATTTCAGCATCCTCAACATCCTTACCCTTTTTACTAGAAATATGAACTATAAGAATCACACACCCTTTCCTGCAACCACGCTTAGCCTACATAGTTGTGACCATCCTCACTGATGGAGGCTTCTTCTTTCCCTACAATATCCTCTTCTCCCCATTATCATCTAGACACTCAATATCCTTGTCATAGAAATCTACTTTGGTCCTGTGAAGATACAACCAATCCATACACAAAAGCATACCATAAGATCCTAATGGAAATACATTCAAATGGATTTTTGTAGGCCATTTTCCTTTTACTTTATCATTCTCCTTCAAGTCACGTCTAGGCTTAAAATTTTGCTTTGAATGCTCATACACATGCTTCAATTTCTATATGAATTCCTCTAACAATATATGCTCCTCAAACTCAATCTAGTCTCTATATTTTGCTGGAAATCCATTGATGAATCTCTGAACCTTAGCCTTCTACTCCTTGAGATAAGGAACATACCTCAACAAATCCAAGAATCTGCTAGTATACTCATTATTTGTCATAGAACCCATCTGTAGCTCACAAAACGCATTAGCTTTGTCATCATAATACCTCTCTGTTAGTTACTTCTTCTTGAAGATCCTCTCAAAATCATCCCAAATCAAGTCTTACTCCAAAATTTCCTTGACATTATTCACATCTTCCAATTAGATATATTTTTTCCCTTTTAGACTCAAGGTAGCTATCTTTTCTTTTATGTTCTTTGAGTAGCTATGCAATCTAAATAATTTCTTCATCCCAAGAAACCATGCTTTTGCATCTTCTGACTTCTTGATCTCTCCATCAAATGTAAGAGGTTTCACTTTCTTGAACTCCTCAAGTAAGTACTCCATCCTCCAATAAGGATAATGATAGTGATGACTATGATGATGTCTCCTGGATGAGGAACCATAATGATTCCCATACATACCAATCCTCCTATCAGGTGTATCCAATAATATATCACCTCTAACTATGTTCCCTATATCCAATATCTATCCAATACTAGATTATCTACCATAGGCTCCATTAGTTTCTCTTCCTTCTCTTGACTAATCTCAATTGTCCCTGTTTCTTCGAATATGACAAGCTTTGAAGGATCACTATATTAAGCTCTACCTGCTTCTCTTGAGCCGTTGCTAGTCTTTCCTAAGCCTCAACCAACCTGTCATTCTCTACTTTGTAACTTATGATCTCTACCCTCAAGTTCCTCAATGTATCTTCTATACCAGGAGAATAATCTTCTCCTTCATGTCCAACTGATGTGTAGGAAGAGCCACGGGAGCCATAGTCTACCATTTTTCTTGCAATATTGAATTCTCTTCTTCCTATAAGTGTACCATGTTATATAAACCAAATATATACCAAAATCAAATCTATACCTCAATGATGTTTAGGGGATGCTTATTTCATCTGCAAGATCAATCCACATCAACATGTACATGTATAATCATAAGCATATCCATATAATAACATAAAAACATAAAAACAACATGCATGACCATAAAAACTCTATACCATGACCTAATGCAGGACAACCATAACCTTGAAAACATCATACTTTACCCAAAGATGAGAGTAAATTTTCCTGATACCACTTTGTGGTATCATATATTACCCAAAGTGAGTGAAACCACATTCTCATACCACCCTGTAACCACCACTCCCACATTTACCCACTCTCATCGGATTTTCCAGGGTATGAGATGAGGGTCACTATGATAAGACTCAACCTCCTATATGACCTTAAGGAAATGGAGTCGACAAATTAAGACCTTACTCACTTCCCTCAGGTGTGACAGGACCTCCAGGAGCAACCCAACCCCTCAAGGTGTCCAATCCCTAAGACAAAAATTTTTTCCCTAACTGAGAGCCCTAGTCACTCCCTTTCCAAGGCTTGCATGTGACTATGGGTCCCCAGTCACTCCCATAATCCTGCTTCCCAATGAATATGGAATTTTTTCCTCAGTTCTATGCTAGTGACTCTAAATTCTCAGCCACGTTTTTAGGGCCAAGACTCAGGCCTCTGCCCAAAACTCTATGAAACTTATAAAGATGATAAATGACATTGAAACAAGGCTTTTAAACCAAAATATGAAACTAGGACTTGACCTGACCTTCCCCAACCAAGATTGCCATTCTATCAAACACTTGGTAAATATAAAACCTATAGGTCATGAATGCAAGTATGATAATAAGGGACTAAAAACTCATTCGAGGTTTAACAAAAAGGGTCAATGCATTCTAAAATTAGCTATCGTAACAACAATTAGGTATTGAATTCATTATTCATTCAGTTACAAGTAAAAACATAAAAAGGTCCCTGATTGAGAACTATCATATAACCATGATTATAACCAACATATAACCAGATAAATAACAATAAGAGAATAACCATTAAAGCGATATAATAACAAGTACATTTCCTCATCAAAGCATGAGAAACTTAACTCTTATTAATATAGGAAAAATCCCACCATGTTCAAGACTTCCACATACCACCCAACCATAGATTGGCTGAACCAAATATTTCTTTCAACCAATCACCCCCGTGCCATATTCCAAGCATGAATGTCAGATCTCATGGGATAAACCAATCCAATAACAACCAAGGAAATCCAAAGGTTAAACCACCTCCACCCTCACCATATCGTGATCTCACCTAAACTGGTGCCGAGATCACAAAACCAAACCAAGATTGGAGGCCTCAGAATTTCTTCTCTAATTCCTTGAGTAATTTTCTTCTCTCCACCCTCAGGATTTACCATGTATCCCACCATTACCAGTCAACGAATTCCTAGGACTTTGGGAATTTTCCTAAGATCACCTCACCTTGATCCAAAATCTTTTGACAATACAAAGATAAAACCGAGAACAATCCCATCACACCATTGATATCTAGCAATGGCAAGGCTAGGCTAAAATCCATTATCGAAACCTGAGAAAACCCATGCTAATGATAACAAAAGAACCAAATACAAACATGCACATACCATGCATGTCAAAAACAACTAGGAAATCATATATGCAACCTGTTCCATGGAACTATTCCTATTGAAGCTTCTCAATCCAACATTTCCTTTCTTTATCCTTGCCTTCCTTGTCCTTCCTTTGCTTTCCTTTCATTTGATTTCTTTCTTGCCTTCTCTTCTTGGTGCTCTTCTCCTCTCTAAGACTAATTCGAAAACTAAACTGACAAAAGGTTTCCAATTGATTTTCTGAGGTCTTTTTATCATTCATGCCACTAAACTCTTCAATTTTCTATTATTATGCTTAATTTTCCTCCTCACATGAAACCTGTGACCTTTCACCTTCCTTTTCTCTTAATTTCCATTATTTTCATAAAGAATGTGCCAAAAATAACTTTTTCCATTTTAAAAGCCTTAGCCATAAAACACAACAAGTGATTCTCACCAGGATATTTTTCCCAATATTTAGCTTGGAATAAGTGTCCTTTTCCCGTGGTCTTATTTTAACTTTATTAATTTTTATTACATGAACTTTCAACCCAAGGCTGTTACAATTAAATTGAGTTATGACCAATTAAACTCATTCTAACTATTACAAGAACTAGTGGAAGGTCAAGTGATGAAAGTGTAACTTCAGCTCACTCGATGATCTACCAATTAACTAATCAATCAACCTAGATTAGCTCATGCATGCAGATAATTTGAGTACCCAGTTGAGATGGAGATTCCAAGGCAGTGTACTCTCAATTGTAGACTATTCCAAAGTGTACAGGTGGTGGATATAGTTAGAGGAAGAGCCTAAAGGAACTGCGCAATCCAATTGAGGGAAATTCATATTCAATAGGGGCCTAATTACTCAAGGAATAACTTAAGGAAATAGGAGCTTATAGGGTTTGAAAATTGGCTAAGTATTGGCTAGAGTCAGCCAATCAAGCAAAGGGATAGAATATATAGTTGCAGGTTTTGCGCAGGCTTGAGAAAGCAATGTATTTATTCTCTATTATTTGATTAATGCAATACATATAGGAAGGGGTTTTGAGAAGTTGATTTCCCTCTAAGACTAAATAAATATCTATGTATGCGTGATAAATCTTGATGCATGTTTATGATTTGTCTTCTCGATCGTAAATTGAATTCTGCAAATGAGTAGAGTAGATTTGAGTCTCGTGTTTCAGTAAATTACATGAGCAGTTTAAGATCTACACATTAAATTTATACATGGTATCAGAGTAAGATTCACAATAGAGAAGATATTTCAAACTTGTTATTACAGGAGGATCGAATTTACAGGATCAATTCTTTAGAGCTAGCAGGACGGATTTCTAAGGCTCGAGTATTCCCTTAAGGGAAGATCGAATTATGTTGCTTGGAAGGACCACATGGAGACAATTCTAGAAGATAATGGGTTGAAGGAATTCATTAATAACGATATCCAAAAACTGGCAACAACTGATACTCAGAATATAACACATTGGAGGAAGTGTGTAGCCAAGGTGAGGAGGATCATATTGGAGGGAGTATGAGACCATATTGTCTCAAATATCCATGGGAAAAAGACTCCTTATGAAATGTGGCATGCAATGATAGATACATTCTAGAATGTTAGTGACCACAGGAAGTTGGCACTTAAGGACAAGCTTCAAAATATCAAGATACAAAAGAATGATGCAATTCCACAGTACTTGAGCAGGTTCACACAATGTCGTGATGAAATTGGTCAAGTTGGTGTTATTATAGCATAAAATGATTTGGTAAGTCTATCCCTTCTAGGCCTTCCCAAAAGAGCTGGCACAACTACCAAGATTTAGTGAATGGGAGGGATAATCTACCATACTGGGAATGCTTATGGTCGAATTTGGTATAGGAGGAGATAAGGTAGAATACCAAAGATGGTACCTCATCCAAAGTAGAGGAAGAGGAATTTGTATTAGTCAACCATTGACTGTGCTGGAGCAGCCAACATGTCAGGGGATCTCCTTGGTAAGAAGTCCCACTTAGACCTCAAACTGTTTGGTGTAGGAGTCCTAGCAGTGGGTCATACGGTAATGCCTTGACCACAGTTTCGTACAGAGGCACATAAGATGTCCCTATTGGTAGAAAGGGTGTGACACATGCAATAACTCAAGGAAGGTGCATGAGAGTTTGTAACACATGGAGGGTGAGGTGAGTGCGCCCCTTGGAAACTTGTGATAGCACAAAGTTAAGAAGGGAACACATGAGCAAAGATGCATCACAACATGGAAGGCAAGTTAGCTAGCAATCCAAAGTGATGCTTAAACCAACAAAACATTTCAGAAAAATATCATACATACATATATAGAAATAACTACACATGCATGCATAAGCAAATAGATACATATATCATTTAGAGTACTCAAGATACCTGAAATACAATACAAAATATGCATGAAACATGCTAGCTCTGTTATATTAAGAAGTGTAACTTCTAGTCATACAATGTATCCATGTCCAACCACTAGTTCTGACAGTGAAACGTTACAGCCACAACCCCGTACTCCTCTAAATATATATACTAGCTCTGCGTAGTGGAGAAGCCAAGGCTCGATACAATACTGACCAAGCTTTCTCTAAGATACTCCTATCGGAAGCTTGGCTGACCAAAATCCTTTACAATGACTTATGAGGGACTATTTCTAATAAAGGGTGGGGTGACCCTTGACATTCCCCTTTGTGACCATTCATCTACCCTCATGACTCTTCAAATACTCTATGACTGTTACATTCAATTATTGACACTTGAACTTCCACTTGACAAGACATTACATTACAATGCACATGTGCTCATGTGAGACAAAATGGCTTGAGAAAGCCATGCAAGACATCACTGACACTTAGACCGTTGTGGTGAGACAAACTCTTTGACATCCTTGTTATGGTTGAAGGTGGTGAGATGATGCCAAGCTTGGTCATCCGTGATGGCGTCCATGTGCTTAATGATTACATCTTGCTGAAGCAAACTCTTGCCTTCATTGCATCCAGGTGCACTGATATGGCTCATCCATCGAACTCGTCTAATAGCATGCACATGGTTGTCTTGGGTGAGATCGGACTGACAACATGTTGATGCATAGTGTCTACGCTAACATCCAAGCATGTGCTGGTGATCGTGTGCATCAACTTGTCAAAATACACGTACAACGCTAGTCAGACTTACTTCTTGTCTTCACCTCGGTGAGTGTGTCGAATGGGTGGGATCGCATGTGTGCACACAATGACATGCATGCTACTGAATTCCCTTGCATGCAATCAACAACATTGCTCACCTTGTCTGATCCATATCAGCTGCTGGGATGGATCTATAACTTGTACGAGTGTAATTTCATCCATCTATTCATGTTGTGCCCCTTGATGTACCTGTTCCTACTGTAAATCATTCTCTCGTCTATGTAGCTCCTATTCTTCCTTGAGTTGTTACTTCAACACATGCAACTCCTTCTCTATTCTGTTCTTTGCCTTCGCACAATCTTCATGTTGCGTCGTGACCTCATGGCTTGAGTCTCCAAAGTTTCTTTCATCACAAGTGGATTTGCTTGTGGTTGCAACTTTGTTCTACCTTTGTGTTGTTAACAACCTTCCTCTTGCATTCATTGCATGTAGGTGTGCTTCCTTATGCTACTACTGATGGTGCCGCTTGTTGTAATGTTGTTGCCATATTATCTTGATGTCCTTGTCTATGAACAACTTGATGTCTTCATAGGTAGGTGAGCTTATAGACATTTTCTTGGTTGTAAACCTCGTTGTGGTCTCAATGGTGTCCTTAAATCTGCTCTCCTGAAGGCCATTGTACTTGTGTTGCTAAGAGACAGACAAACACCTATGATGCCTGGAGACATAGCAACACTCATGGAAAGATATTTGTCAGTCAAAAACCAAAAAAAACTTGAGGACTGCCTTGCAACATACCTGTGTGATTGATCGTGAAGGTTGCACAATTTCTGCCAGGAGGTCAGGAGACTGACTACCAAAATTGCGTAAGGCACAGTCTGGGCTCTTAGGAGGCTACTACTGGAACTATAGAATGCATAGTCCAACCTAGCCTATTGAGGACTAAAACTGCGCAATGTGCAATTTCAGTCAGGAGTGACATGCAACCAGCAAACTGCATTGTGCATTTTCTGGGGCCAGTAGGAAACTACCTCCAAGAATTTTACAATGCAAGTCTAGAGGCTAGTGATGGGCCAGACTTGCATAATTTTTGGAGGCAAGGAAGGGCCTTCACTTCCAAAAATGCGTAGTGCTAGGTAGGTAGGGTACAATCTAGGCCAAGGCAGCCTAGACCGATTGACGAACAGCAAAAAACCTGAGAAGTCTAGATGCATGGTGAGATGAGTGCAAAGAAGAGTGAATGATCATTCATTCAAATAGGAAGTGTAAGATTCAGAAAATGGGAAATCATGCATGTGTGTGAAGCGAGTCGCCACAATGACGACCATTCATGAAAAAGGATGTCATGCATGTGACAACAATTAGATGCGAACAAGAACTAAAACGGTTCTTCTATAAACCAACATACATCAAAATGAAATCAAGCACTCACTGAAATCATGCAGACAACACTCACACAAAGCAAAACAAAAAAACAACAGAAACACAATGCAAAACATGAAAAATGGGCTTACCTTGAAACAATTGAGCTGAATGTGCCGACAACTCCTAGATGCAATGTGGGATGTCAGAGTTGCAAGGTCGACACGAGGAATGAGCTCTGCAACATCCAGTGGATGAGTTTTGATAAAATCGAGGTTATGATGTGGATGCCACCAATCTAGGAAAAGTGACATTTGGCGAGAGGTTTCTGAAATGATCCTTGCATGTAACCTCCAACTGCTAAAAATAGGTCCCTGAATCAAGGGATGCCTTTGCATACTGCCTTGGGAGAATCAGTCCATACGTGAAAAGCAATTTTTCTCGGTCCCAGAGGGAACTGGTCAACCTGAAGGCACATGCAACAACCTACTTGACCGATGGGAAAATTTGCACATTTATAGGAGGGAGATGGGTTGGATTCCTAGAGGGATTGCAAAATTTCTGGGCTAAGTAGTTGATTGTTGCTCATAATTGTGTAATTTCTAGGTTGAGCAGTCCTACTGGGACAGATTGCACAATTTTTCCAGTGAAGCTTGATAGGCAGAATTGTGCAATTCTAGAGCCCAACAAGGTGCCATTAAGGATTGCACAATTTATGGAGGGAAGGCTGGTTCCACTCCAAAGTTGCACAATTTCTTGAGGAAGATGCTTAGCCTGTAGCTAGACCAAGTTCATAGAAATAACCTATGAGGGGGATGCAACAAGCTATCATGCACATGCCGGAAGTCTATTAGAAAACCACTGAAGCTCATGTACTTGACAGTGCAAGATGCGTTGTTGAGGATGGTTGGTAGGGAGGCTCCAAAAGAAAGTTAAGGCAAAATTTTGGAGGGTGGTTGTAGCCGCTACAACATCAATAAGGGAATGAAGGCCAAGGGGAAGAAGTCCCAAGGTGAGGTTGATTCCAGCCAAGAGGGAAAGAAGAAAGACTTGTGCAAAATCAAGTGCTTTCACTATCATGAATTCATGCAATATGCCATGAAGTGTCCACACAAGAAAGCGAGCAAGAAGGAGCCTACATTAGCAGAAATAGGTGAATCTTTGGATTCACAGTTCAATATTGATTTCACTCTCATTACATGCATGGAAAACACAATGATGGGGAGTGTGTGGAATCTGGATAGTGGTGCCTCATTCCATATGATGGGGAATATGGAATTTTTTTAGTGACTTGGAGGAGAAAGACCTCAAGAAGAACATTGAGCTTGGAGACAACAAAAAGTACAATGCTACCGAGATCAGTACTATAACCTTTAAGAGGGAATCGAGATCCCTCTTTGAATAAAAGATGTTATGTTCATGTTGGGTCTAAAGAAGAATATCATCTCCCTAGCAGTGTTGGAAGACTGTGGTTATGATGTGATCTTCAACAATGGGAAATAATTCCTCAGACACATAGCCAGGGGGCAGGTGAAATAGATTGGTTCTTGAGTCAAAAACTTGTATTCACTTGAGGTAAAAGATGCATGCAAAGACTTGTGGAGAAAGGAAAGGGTTAGAGACATGGTGGTTTATAGGGAGAATGATTTACCTCTCAAAATGAGGTGCAAAAGTAGCCTTAGGAAGTTGTGGAGTAGCCAAAAATGAAGAAGCAAAGAGGAGATAGACTTGAGACATCCACTCAAGTAGATACCTCTAGTAGGGGAAAATTTCGAGCTAAGTGGGAAGAAGGAGCACATTCAACCATACCTCCAGGTGTGAGGTGGAGTGATGTGAAGCCCTAGTCTCAGTTTTTCAGAAAATTGGGCAGGGTCCATTGAGGTGTTTTTTTTCTCATGGATCATTACCCTTGCTATAGGGGCCCACAATTGTTGTGTAGGGGTCTCCCAGGTCTAAGTTTTGTTTGAGACATTTAATGAATCTGCATTTTGAGGAGAATAACGTGATTAACATAGGGTTATAAGAGTCAAAGGGGATTTAGAGTGGGTAAAATCCCCTTATTTTGTTAAGGGGTGGGATTATCTAGAGCAGAAGTGGAAATCAGAGACAAGAAACTACAATTTGATGAGCTTAAAGTAACAACACAGACCTTAGAACTTGTGCAACGATTCACCCATATTCAGGAAGGAACACTTTTGCAGGGACAAATTGATGAGCTGTGGAGGAAGGCATAGATAATCTCCACGCAGACACAATCTTGGGAAGACAAGACCTACCAGCTCTCACAGGCCTAGAGGGAAAATTGAAAAGCATACAACAAAAATAGAGGACAATTGATCTCATAGTAGAAGGGATGACAATAGAGAAGCTTGTGGACAAAGTCCGAGAGGCTGTAGAGCAATGCACAACAACACTTCATCCATTTAAGTATATTTACAGAGGCTTGAAAGAAAAGATCAAGGGCATACCAAGCGAGTGACATGAGGATGAGTCATGTTTGGTGCTTGTTGGGTAGGGGTCCCCGAGGTCTAAGTTTTGTCTGGGTCATGTAAAGACTCCACATTTTTTAGGAGCAGAGTGCGATTTGCGTAGGGTTATAAGAGTCAAAGGGGATTTAGAGTGGGTCAAAGCCCCTTCCTTTGTAAGGGGATGGGATTATCTAGAGTATTTTGAGCTTCGCCCATGGTTTGGGAATATGGTATTGTAAGGGTAAGAGAATATATAAAGGGATGTATTAGCAAGTCTAAGGAAATCAATTCATGAGATGATATGCTTTTGAGTATGTAATTGTGAGATATTTCTCTATTCAGGCAAAGGGGAAGGCTCCTGTAGTTGTGTGCATGAAGAGCTTGGTAAGCCTGTAGTTGTGTGCATAGGCCCCTGTAGTAGTGTGCGCAGGGTCAGAAATATTGCATTTGTGAAGACTTGAACTATTAAAGAAGAATTTGAGACAAATCTGTGTATTTACTCATGTTCACGTAGTTTATGTGCTTTAGCCTATTTATGGTTCTTTCTTGTACATTTATTTTGCATTTTCATCACGAAGGTTCAAATACTATTTTATATGATGAATAATACCTGTTAGAATAGTTACGCATAACTCACAAGTCTATTAAGTAGGAAAACAATTTATGACTGTAACAATAAGGTTAACAGTTCGCAAAGGTTGGATTAATCCCTAAACTAATAGAAACCTTACAACCACACTGTATAACCACTATGGATGTAGAAACATGGTTCTAACATCCCCCAATATTGCCTCAGGTGAGACTGTGGTCTGCGCTATGCAAATCATTGCTGAAAGGGCCTATAGTATAGGGTTTTGTTACTTAGCACAACTAACTTTGAACCCGGGTCTAATCCCCTAAAGCCAACAACAGTATTCAATAGTAGGAAGATAAATTTTAGTCAAACATTGAAGATTACAGAGGAGTCTTGAAAACAGAGGAGGAGGTTTAGTAGTAGAGTCAATAGCAACACAATTTTCCTAGTAGACAGTTGTAGATTGATTCAATGATTATTTTTATTAATTTTTATTTTTTTGGATGCTTCTTAGTTGTAGATGTTCCAGTAGAAACATCAAGGCGTCACATGTAGTACATTCCATAGGTTCATAATAGGGGTGGTCTATAATCCCTTTCTTATTTGAGAGAGTGTTGAAAAATGTAGTAAGAAAATTCCTAATTTGATTTTGCCTTAATTAAATTAGGAAAATTCGAAATTCCACATCAATAGAAAGCTTGGATATTTAATTGAGGTGACATGGTTGTTATAACTCAGGTATCTTAATTAATTCAAGTTAGGGGCATTAACTTCAGTTGTGTGCAGTGATTACTAGATTTTAGGAGCCCAAGTTGATTTAATTTTAGTTGTAGCAATTTAATTTAGTAAACTAACTTATGATCAGTTAAACTTTTTCTAACTATTAGAAGAACTAGTGGAAGGTCAAGTTGTAGAAGTGTAACTTTAGCTCACTCAATGATCAACCAATTAACTAATAAATTAACAGAATTTAGCTCATGCCTTTAGAGAATTCAAGTTACCCATTTGAGATGGAGATTCCAAGGTAGTGTACTATCAATTGTAGATTATTCCGAAGTGTATATGTGGTGCATGCAGTCAGAGGAAGAGCCTAAATTAATTGTGCAATCCAATTGAGGGAAATTCCATAGGAACTTGGAGGGCTTGAAAATTGGATAAGTATTGGCCAGAGTTAGTCAGTCGAGCAGAGAGCTAGTCTATACAGTTATAGGTTGTTCTCAAGCTTGAAAAAGCATTGTATTTATTATTTATTCTTTGATTAATAAAATATATATAGGAAGGGGTTTTGAGCAGTTTCTTTCCTCTAGATAAATCTCTATGTATGCATGATAAATCTTGATGCATGTTTATTCTTTGTCTTCTTGATTATGAATTGAATTTCGCAGATGAGTAGAGTATATTTGAGTCTTGTGTTTTAGTAAATTAGTAAATTAGATGATCAGGTTGAGTCTTTATATTCTTGGTAATATGTCATCAATATCGAGCACTATGCAAGTTGGGTAGCCCAACATAGTACCCCACACATTGAGACCTAAGCCGAACCCCCTCTGAATTACATTTCTGATGTTTCTGGGTAGCATTTTTTGTGAGATGGTGAAGGATTTTTGTTGGGCGCAACCTAATTTGGCTTAGATTTTGATAAATACTTTGCATTTTGGGGAATGGAGTGTGAGGTAAAGGATGCAGTGGAGTGCAAAGTAGACTACGCAGTGGGGCAGTAGAGTGCCAAAGAGGACCGCGTAGTAGATATACCATGTGGTATATGGGCTTCGGATCGGATCAAAGCCCCTCCCTTTTGTTAAAAGAATGTAATTTTGTATATGATGAATGGTTTTCGAACCATAATAGCTTGTATTAGGGGAACTTGTGACGACGATCAACAATGCAACGTGGACCGTCGATCAAGCATGTAGATCGATGGCCCACATCGCATCGTAGGATCGCTATCGGAGATTGCAAAGAGCGCTAGCAATGGCCTGGGGCATAAGCAATATGTGATTGTGATCAGATCGCATCGCTATATCACATCGGAGCAACGCCATGGAGTGGGGAATTTACACATATATGTGTGTGACCCTATGAACCAGACCCGACGGTATTCTAAATATTATTTCATAATATTTGAGGTCCGCAGAAAGGCCATTTTCAATACATTTTTGCAGTTTTTCGTTACTTAACAAAATACAAAGGGAACCTTGGAGCAGCGCCGATGCGATAAGACCAAGACCCGAAAGGGTTTAGGAATGAAAATATATAATATTTTGAGGTCCACCAAAGCCATTTTTAATGTATTTCCAATGTTTTTTACATATTTAAAAATAAAAAGAAAATACACAGGGATAGGCCAGAAGGGGACTTGATAGAGGAATATGTCATATTTGAGGACTTTTGAAGTCTGAAATAAACATATATGGGTACGATTTTATAGTGTCACAACGTTTTCTGTGTAAAATAGAAAACAATCATTATAAACATTTAAAAGGATTACAAAGGCCTGAAGACCCATTCCATCACAAAACAAAGGTTGGAAAGGGAGAAAAGGGGCCACAACATGATGCAGCCAAAACAGAAGCAATTATGGAGCATCGACAACGCAACTCATCCAAACCAACAAATGATCATGGAGCATCACTGCCACGAGGGAGCTCCCAAACAGCGCAACCAGCTACCAGAATGCAGTTACTCTGCTGTCAGAAGAAGAAACCTCTGAGCCCATGCTTGCCTGGTCAGGGCATCAAGTCGTTAAAGAAAAAGAGGATAGATTAAGACACTCTGAGCCTTTGAGAGCTCAGGAGCATTGTAAAGGGCCTATAAATATTTGTAAGTTCAGAGTAACAAAGGTTCAACTTCTGGAGACTATGGATACTCTGTTCCTTGCAGCGTCTCATCTTCATTCCAGTAATACAAGCTTCTTTTACTGTTACATGCTCAATTCCCATTTTCTCCTCTGTCCTAAGCTTGCACTTGGATAGTCTATTCATGATTTCTTCTGTGTCTAATGCCAGATAACTGTCATCTTATCTCTACATTAATAAATTGGATTTGCAATTGAATAGGTTATTCATGTTTTTTTCTGTGTCTAATGCCAGATAACTATCATCTTATCTCTGTGTTGATAAATTAGATTTGCAAGCTTCATTTACTTCCTGTAGTTAGCCATTCATATATGTTTATATTTGCATCTGCCAGTACAGTCAGTATTCTCCATCTATCCATTGAATCTATAAACTATTGAGCATTAGTGGTCTAAAGACTTGTCAAGCTGAGGGTGTTCATGCATGTTTGGAGTGAAAACAGAGTTGAAACAATTATTTGGCTTGATCCAAACCTTCATCCATTCCAATAGTTCCAAGAACAATATTGAAGATTATATGTTACCAGGCATCTCCGAGCTACAACCTAGGAGAGCTTCCTGGAGTGATAACACCTACAACGAAGCAGAATGACAATTATTCAAAGGATCGCGAGGTAAGTACTTGAGATCTATGAAACTATGGATTAAGATGTTTTTGTGTGAAAAGGGATTTTTACGAATGCAGTCAGATTATTAGTTTACTTACATTTGGGAGAAGATCTGAAGAAGAGACTAGAACAACATGAAGTGGAAATATATATAGAATAGACACTAGAGATAGATCTAGTGGCCAGGATTCAAATACTTTCATAGAAACTAACTATAGCCCTTTTTTTGTGTGAATCTGAAAGTGAATAAAACCTTCCTAAGAACCTTGAAGTAACTCCATAGTATTCACCCTTCCAGCCTAAAAGTTCGCTGAAGCCTGAATCGAGTAAAAATCAGGGTGCTTTTGTTTTTCCCTACCACCCTACCCCCCATCCCCCTCCCCTTACGAATCACCCTCCCCCCTCCCCCTCCCCCTCCGAGAAAAAATATGGCTGATGATATTAAGCTACTTGTCTTAAAAGGAATTGGATTAGAGAATCTAGAACAATTCTGGTTTTTATGCGAAGTAGTATGAACAATGAAGCAGGTCCATGATGAAATTATAAAGAAGGAACAAATTTTCATGACATTCCAAGATAGAGAATTGACGTGGTACATGAAGTATTCAAGCAATCAGATCAAATCATTCACAAATATTAAGACAACATTGGTAAAAGAATTCAAGAAACCGAAGTCTGAATCCTAGTGCATCACAAAGGTAAAATAAATCAAACAAAGGCTTACAGAGTCTATTTTGGAATTTGACCAGAGATTCAAAGTATTATTGGACAAGGTGAGCTTCGACATAACTCTACAACAACATAAGGAATGGTTCATAGTTGCACTACTGCCACAGATCAGATTGCCTTTGACACAACAAAAGATAGAAACTCAAGCCGAAGCTCTGGAGATGGCGATGAAATTAGAAGCTTCACCTATAGGAAATACCAATGTAGGTATGCAACAAATTTAGAGTTAGCGGGAAAATTTGACTTTGCAGTTACAAGATATGAAGAAAAGTAAAGAAATTAGAGAAGAAGTGTGGTGTACGAAGTGTAAATAAGAAGGCCACTCTAAAGAACAATGCCCACTCTTCAGAAATTATATGGTTAGTGGAGCATCAAATCCTTTGAATGATGGATCCAGCCTATGGTGCAAGATATGAAAAAATAGAGGCGAAAATATATTAGAAGATTGTTATTTGTTGCAAAAATATGTGCTGAGCTAATGATGGAGCATGGTTCTGAAACTTATAAAATGAAAGTGGAAGAACATGATCATGAGGATAATTGGCAACATAGTAGTCGAAGTGGTTACGAGGAAGAGGACGAGGTGGTGGAGCTGGTACGTGGATATATTATTTTCTATAACTGCGACCAGCTAGGGCACTTTGCTAGATACTGTCAGAATCCTACTACAACATGTAAATATTGTAAAGTTTTTGATAATATAATTGAAGAATGTCCGATACATATGGAAAGAATGCAAGAAAATAGAAACCAATAGTCGACACAAAATATACAGATGATGACTGTCGAAATAAGAACCGATAATCCTCGAATCAATATTGCTACTAGAAGTGAAGCTACGACTAGTGATGACAAAGTAAATGAAAAAAAGGAATTTGAAATTGCATGGGTTAGGAAGACTGTTGAAAAAGCTCCTATATTTGATATTTGGAAGGAAAAAGAGGTGTTTATGGAAGCAAAGTGAAGCTTTATGGATGATGGAGCTTTGACAACTAGTGCACAGCTAGAATAGAAATGTAACTACAACATAACATTCGCTTCGACATAGAAACAAACTTTGACACAAGATCAAGAGTCAAAGAACTAAGAAGGCATTGTAAAGTATTTTATGCAAACTGGTATGAAGTCATTAAGAGATCAAAAGGCTATAGAAGGACTTCAGGAATTGATATATTCATGTGCATCTAAAGAAATACCGTGAAGTGAGTTGTGCGCAGTTAACAATTTGCATCAGCAGAAGAGAACATGTAGAGAAATGAGGATTAGTGCGCAAATAGGAGACTATGAGATGGATCACATTATTTTAAATCCAAGATCTGAAGCTAATGTTGTGATGAAGCAGATATGGGAGTTAATGGGTAAGCCGAAGTTATAGTGGTCAACGATTCAACTAAGGATGGAAAATCAATAAAATATATTACCCTTAGGAATACTACTAGGTGTAACAGTAGATATTGAAGGAGTTCACACTACATATGAATTTGAAGTAATAGAAATTGTGGATGATAGTAACCCCTATCCTGCATTTCTTAGAATTGATTGGTTATTTGATAACATGGTTATAATTAATCTAAAGAAGAGACAAACGATATTTGAAGGGAATAATATGAGGGTAATCGTCCCCTTGGATCCATCAGAAGGAGCAAGGTATACAAAGCCAGTTAGAGAAGAGTACTGATATAGATAATATCCATCAATTGACAACAAAGGAACAATATTTTTTTAACCCTACTGTAGAAGGAAAGTTAACTTGGGAGCATTATAGTTCTTGTGCATCAGACTGAGAAGAAGAATTGGAGAATTGACACAACATGATACATGAAGTATCTACAAGGCGTTGTGCAAGAGTTACTAAATCACTTCACTGCATGACATCTGAGGTATGTAATCGGCCTTCCTACGATGGCCTGGGTGATTTTAATATTTTTCTTGATAAATATGAGGAAAAAGTTCCAGAAAATCAAATATTGTTAGTTTTGGATATAGCCCTAAAAGCTACTCTTGCTAGATGGTGGGGTACACATAAGTAGAATATAGATGGTTGGTAGGAATGTCAAAGGTTGATGTGGATAAGATTTGGTAAGATAAACACAGAAATTGGTTTGAAATATGATGGTGAAACGAGTCTCAGGGAGGATATCTGGTTATGTAATACAATAGGGAAGGAGATTCCACAACAATAATTCATACATGGGTTCATTCATACATTAGAGGCAATTCCTCAGAATTGGTACTTAGGAACAAAGTTGCGACATGGCACTGTGAGATGGGAAGATATGGTTTATGGGTTTATATTGACATTTAGCTTTGAAGATGATTTTCCATATGTAGATTCAACCCTTTAGATAGTTAAGAGGAATATCTTTGAAAATACATCTCCAAGGACATGGAAACATCCTCATTAGGCTGCACAAATGGAACATTCACTAGAATTCTACAACCTTATTGCGGAAGAAGAATACGATCCTCACAAGATTGACACAGAAGAATTAGAGTGACACCACAAAGTAAATGCACCTGAGCTAAATTTACCATACATAACAAAGCCAGTAAAGACAAAGAAGGTAAATATAGGATCAAAAGAAGAACAAAAGTTTTCAACTATAGGAGATTATTGGGATGAAGAGACAATCAACAATGTGACATAATTTCTTCATGAATATCAAGAGCTGTTTCCCACTAAGTTTTCATAAATAACGGGTATAGTAGGAGATTTAGGAGTTATGAAGATCCTACTTAAGCCCGCTGTGAAGCCAGTTAAGAAAAGACCTTACATATTGAATCCGAAGTATAAGGAGAAATTAAAATTTGATTTGTATAAGATGATAGCAGCAGGAGTCATTGAAACTATGGAAGAATCAGAATGGGTAAGTCCTATGGTGGTACACGAAAATAAAACTCAAGGATAAATCAGGATCTGTGTTGATTTGAGGAAGTTAAATGATGCATGCTTACATGATCATTTCCCTACCCCTTTCAAAGATGAATTATTAACCAATGTAGGAGGTTATGAATTTTATTCATTTACAGATGGATTTTCAAGATATCATCATATTATAATTGCACCTGAAGATCGACATAAGACCACCTTTGCTACAGAATGGGGTTCATATCAATACACAGTGTGCCTTTTGGACTAAAGAATTCCCTTGCTATAGTTTCAAGAGTGGTGGTCCCAACTTTCAAAGAATATATACACAACTTTCTAGAGGTATACTTTGATGATTAGACAGTATTTGGGTTGTTAAATAAACATACTAGAAGTTTAAGACTTATGCTTGATACATGTAGACAATATCAGATCTCTCTGAACTTAAGGAAATGCATATTTTTTCTACCTTTTGGTATATTGTTGGGACATATTGTTTTCAAGCAAGGATTGAGGGTAGACCATGTTAAAATTGCTATCATTGTGAACGTACCTCCACCAAAGACAGTGAGACAACTTTGCACTACGTTGGGACATACATGATATTATAGAAAGTTTATCAAAGGATATGATCAAGTTACTGCACCTATGGAAAAAAATGTTGAATAAAATGTCATTTTTCAATGGGATGAAGAATGTCAAAAGAGCCATGACATATTGAAGGAAAATATGGTAGCTACTCCTGTTATCACTTAGAATTTTCTTTAGAAGTTATTACAAGAAAGAAAATGACTGAGGTAACCACAAACCAGCTTTTAAGCATAGGCTCTAGCCAACCTATGGCTCAGAGAGGACTCTCTCTATATGATTTAGCTTTATTTTCTAGGATTTCAAGCTAGTTCTAAAGGTTCAGGGGGTTTTTGATTTGTATTGAAAATTGGATGGTGGAATCCTTAAAATAGATGGATAGAATGACGTCTTTGGACCATTGGGCTATGGAGTCAACAGAAGGGTAGCAAAGCTGGAATTAACTCACTAAAGGGAATGTTTAAAGGGCACGATTGCAGAGCAGAGTGCAGGTATTTGGGCCAGAGGGGTGAAATGGTTTCAACTAGGGTGAGAGAGAAATCAAGAATTCTCAACCCAAGACTTAAACGAGGAACATAGGGTAAATAGAAACAGAGGGGAATTAAGAATCCTTTGCTATAGATTACAGAAAGACAACCTAAACTAAGGAGAAATCAAGAAATCCTTAACTTAGGTAATTACTGGAAAACATTTAATGCATAATAGTTAAAACAGAGTGCAATGAAGAAAATTCTGAAATATCATTCCATACTATAGCATTAAGATACAAAAACACATTAAAGATTGTGGAAAAGCTCTTAAGAAAGATAACAATCAACAAGAGAAAATACTTGTCTGCACTTCGCTCTACACATGAATCCTATGAAATATCTTATCTTTATTCATTAATCTAGCTTGCTGGTCCAGTCAGTAATACAATAACTTTACAATCTTTTGATCAAAAAGTCTAAAGAAATGTCTAAGAATCCACCCTACATACTTCGAATTATGAAGTATTTATACATAAATTCTTACAAAATATCTCAAAACAAACTTGAGATTTAATCTAAGAAATACAAAATATCTTTTTGCAAGAAGATAGAGACAACTATTGAACTATTTCATGTTGTCCCATTTATTGTGGTGATGTTGGCTTTTATGGTTGGATTTAAGACCTTTATGTTGGGCTTGCTGTTGTGGTATTCTACGTCGGAATCTTCTTTAACTTTTATCTTTCACCTCATACTCTTTGGCACTGATACTCTTTAACCATGCTAACTTGTTTTCATCTATTTACCTGGCTGTTCTACTTTTACTATGCAATAACCTTTTCACTGTAAATTTCTCACAGTAAATCAGTCATCTTTTCCCACCATTCAACATTAGGTAACTTGACATTCATCATTCACCTATATATCTCATTAGTCTTGGTATACTTGGAAAAATTGGGCTTGGTGATGAACAAGTGTTTTACCTCATGCTGGACGAAAAACTTCTCAAATGTATTATATAAAACTTTGTCTGTTGGTAGTGCTTTTATTCTTGAATTGCTAGCTTATTCTTTAGCCAACTACCTCAGTCTTCTATCATAGTCTTGTTGTGTCATAAGTTTGTCATTAATGACCAATGGAGTGGGAAATCCTTTCTACCTCAAAATTTGGAATTTAGCCATGAGTCTATTAATGACTTACCTGCATGTTCTGGCACTTTTCTTCTAAGTTTAGAATTAGGTTCCTCTTGGAAAGGACCTTCCTTATTTCCAAAATGGTTTCAGTTCTGTCTTCTATATCCAGCTCATGCAGTTCATATTGGTTTTTGCTGTTGAGGAAGTGGATGAGTCTATTGGCATCCTCAGGCATGTCTCCCAATTCCTCCTTGACCTTCTGAATAGCTACTGTAGATATCTTTATCAATCCTGTCTGCTCAAAAACATCTTGAATAGATGGCCAAATATCATTGACATAGTCAATGATATTGGCCCATAATAGCTCCTTGGCTTTTCCAAGGGGTTTCTCCAATGTTAGGTATTTCTCCATATCTTTGATTCTTTCACTCATTCTATTGGCCTTTTGTGCTTCTTCCTTTTGCATAATCTGGGCAAGTTTATAGTCAATTTCTAAACTTTCCACATTTTCTCTTAGTTTGTTCATTTATGTAGCCCGAATTGACATTTCATTCATGGCTTTGATTAATTTGTCTACATCTTTTCCTGATGTACCTATGGTTGTAGACTCTGCTATGACTGGTAATGATGTGGCAAGTGGAGCTATGGGTGCTAGTGAAGCTGCCAATGTGGAAGGGACTGTTGTAGATACTGTAGGGATGACATTTGTAGAATTTGTGGCAATGTCAGTTTGTTTTAATTGGATCAAGTTATCCAATTCTTTCTATGTCTCACTTAGTTGATCATTGAATTTTAGGACTAAGTCCATCAACTCCTCATGCTTGTGCTGGGTCTCCAAAACTTCCAGTGTTTGAGGATGTTGTAGTTGGGGTATCCTTAATTGCTTCTTGAGTGCAACAATATCATCACTCTTCTTCTTTTTCAGCTGCTCTATGGCTTTTATATCTTTGGGATCATGTCCCAACTCAATAACTAAGTCTTCCAAAGACTTAATCCTTGTACCCTTGGCCTATGATGAGGCCTTCTCCAACTGAAACTGTGCCGAGATACTATTCAATGAGTTTTGTAGCTGATGGGCAGCTATGGCTTTACCTGTAAGGGTGGAGTATATCATCTCTCCAGCCTATTTATGCAGTTCTATTTGGTCTATGGGATGAATATGGCTTGCCAATACTTCAAAGTCAACCCTCCTGAAGTCTGATGATGTCTTGGGCTGTTGTGTTGTTGGTTTGATAAAGGACATTTGAAGTTTTCCCTCCTTGATGTAAAAAGCTGACATCAGTCTTGTTTGATTTGTGGGAGTGTTTTAGATATTGTGCATATGTCTGAGCTTTGAGCTTCTCATTCCTCATTTTAATGTCTTTATACCTATCCTTTATGTCTTGGTATTTGTTAGCAGGTTTACTGAATGAAGACACTTCCACACTTAGCTACCTTTCCAACATTTGAGTCTGTGATGTGGATGGATCTTGTATGCCTTTGGATGGGGTTGTGGCCCTACTTCTAAATCCTTATGTGTTGTTCACCTGTGTTGATCCTTCTATATTTTCCTGTTCATAAAGGGGATTGAGCCTTTTCCTTTTGCTATGATTGGTTTCACACTAAACATTAGATGTATCCATGCCTGAAGTAGAAGCTCCCTCTTTGTTTGTCTTGGGATTTCTTTCTTCATTTTGGGGAGTCTGCATGATAAGAGGGGTGCTTATGGTGGCTTCTAGCTATTCTGGTACCTATAGAAATGAGCTCTCATCAAGCTACCTCTCTAAATCAATCAAGGTATTTTCAATGTCTACCTTTGTACTATCTCTATCTCTAAGAGTCTTCTCCAACTACTCAGATTGATTGCATATGCTTCTATCTCAGGTATGGAGTGATGAATGTAAGACCCCAATTTGACCTTTTACCTAAGTCTGGTTAAGAATCCTTGAGGGTCATATCTCCATATGAAACTCTTTTGGAATTTCATTTCTTTCAATATGTGATCTGCTTCGTCCCCTGCTTCTCTTGAATTATAGATGAAAGGGCCCAATTGATTGTTTACTCTAAACTGGGTTTTCTTCTTGGCTGAAACAAAATTTACTTCATCAGAGTTCATTATTTGCATATAATACTCCAAAGCAAATAACCTCATGGGGAGGTATTTGGGTAGTTTATATGGTGCAAGGTGGCACCCATAGATCCTTATCTTTGTGTGGTTTTGGTCCAAGTACCAATATCCCACTTTGGTTTGTTTGGATAGCTGGAGGACCCTTTTTATCTATGGACTTATCCTAGGTGGAGGATTTCCTGTAAGCATAGTCATGACTGGATGTACAAAAGAATCTATAAAATCTAAATAAGTGTATGGTGATCTAAATTTGTGGAATAATGGGGTCCAAAAAATGATAGACTTGGGCTGGCCTTTGGTGTCAAGATTCTGGAGAGTGAAAGGAAATTTGTCTGGTTGGTAGTACAGGAACATATGATAGAGGACAGATGAGTATTTAAACACTCTTTCATTGCTCATTCTAGTAAACTTCTCATGCATCCTATCATCTATAAACTCAGCATAGTTGTACAAAACAACAAGAGGTTATCCTGGGGTATAAATGGACATGAAGGCAAGTATAAGCTCATCAATGTATTCACTGGTAGTGTAGCCCAAAATACATGACATCATGGTCACAATATGCTTGCCCCTTGTAGAGAAAATGGCTGACATATATGGAGGGGTATCTTTAAGAAGGTGTTTTTCTTCTACAATGAAAGTTTGGAGTAACTGGACCAATCTGGATGGATTTAACTTGGTGTACTGGTCTATCATCTCCTTAATTGAGAGTAGGGTTAGATTGGGTCTTGGTTGAAAATGTAACATTTCATTTATGGATTCAACTGTGATGGTAAATAAAACCTTTTGGTTGTGAGTCATGATAGTTCTATGGCTAGGGACGTAGCATGCATGGCACATGTGGACAACTTCTGGGAAGACATGTACTTGGGGGAACTGATGTCTAGGTAAATTGGACTCCCAAAGGCCAATGTCATTTGAATGGTTTAGGTAGTTGTCTCTGCTCAAGCAATGAATTTTTAGCAAGAGCTTTGATGCACTAGTATCTTTTATTTGGAAACCTTTGTTAGCCAAGGGAAGGTGGTCCAGGTCCAAATGTGGAGTTGTCACAGGTCTGACATCCATGGAGATAGGGGTGGTAGCCGTTATTCAGTTCTTGTGGATTTTAATTAGGCGCTAGAGGTTTTTAACAGAAATTGGGAACTTTCAAAGGGTTTATGCTGCAGGTGTTTTTAAATTTAAGGTAATTTTCAATTATTTTGACTTAAAGAAAATAGATGGGGCGAATGTTTCCAAATGTGAACATCGAGTGGTATTCTATGGTGAAATACCTGGAATTGGGTGAATTGGCTTCAAGTTTCTGATTCACGGAAGTTGCAGAGGTTTGCACGGTTTTGGCATGCACTGGGAGGTCATTTGGGTTGTATGCAACGTCTTTTGGAGAGAATTTGGAGGTCTATTGGTCAATTCAGCATCTGAAGGAGTCGTAAAGATTTTCATAGTTTTACAGAGAAAAATGAGTGAAAAGGGAAAAAAGAGGGCTTTTTGGTATTATATAGAAAAACGATTTCTTTTGGCGGGTTCATATACAAATGAACAGTTGGTGGTTTTTTCGATTAAGCGAGGAATCAGCATTGGAGGGCCGTCACACTGCTTTTGTGGTGCGGGCAATATTCGGGAGGGGTTACCCGATGCGCTGCAACATTTGACATGTAGTAGTAGGGGGGTTGGAGAAAACCACTTTATCAGGCAGGTAATTATGATAGAATTCCACCATCTTTTTTTATTTGAAAGCTGTATCATTATCAGTGATCAGTTTCCTAGGACAACCAAATCTAGAAGGGATATTGGCTTCAAGGAATTTTATAATAACAGAATTAGTAGTAGTTCTTGAAGGGATGGCTTCTATCCATTTGGTGAAGTAGTCTGTGGCTATTAGGATCCATTGTGTTGGGCAGAGGACGGGGGATGAATTTCACCAATGAAATCCAATCCCCATTGTTGGAAAGGGCTTTCAACAAAGATAGGTTTTAGGGGCAAAGGTAGTAATTTTCTCTTCCCTTTGAAGATTTGACATTTATGGCAAGAAGTCACCATCTTATGGATGTCTAGGAAAAGTGTAGGCCAATAGTAACCTGCTCTAAGGATTTTATTAGCAGTTGTTTTCCAATAAAGATGGCCTCCACAGTCACCTTCATGAAATTCCTGCATAACTTTTTTAGCATCATCTTTTAACAAACATCTGAGCAAGACACCTCCAGCATCTTTCCAATATAATGTATTATCAATAATGCTAAATTTGACTGCTTTTAATTTAAGAAATCTAGCCTTTGTTTTGGATAATCCAGGAGGATCATTTAAATTGAACGGAACATATAAAATGCCTGCATACCAGGGGGAATTTAGATATGCCTCGTCTATTTGTGGAGTCCCTAGTTCCTCAAGATCATCCAAATAAAATACCATGTTGATGTCTAATGCAATGGAATTTGATTCATCCATCAATTTGGCTAATCCATATCCTTTGATCAACTTGGTGGGCTTGATTTCTATATCATATTCTAGAATCACAACTATCCATTTGCCTCTCTTCCCATCAGGTCCATTTTGTGTGAGAATATCTTTGACAATTGCATTAGGCACATAAGCAATTATAAGAGAATGTAAAATGTAAACCCTGAAATATTTTATTGCTTTAACTAGAGAAAATGCTTGTTTTTCCATGATATTGTATTTTAAAGAAGCATCTCTCAGATATTTGCTAAAGAAAGCTATTGGTTGTTCATGTCCTTCATTGCTTTTCTGTAATAGCACAATAGCAATAGTATGTTCAGATGCAAAAAAAAGATAATATAATCTTTAGTGAAATCTGGGTTGATTAAAACTAGAGATTTTGTTAATGCATGCTTTACTAGATCAAAAGATTGTTTGGCTTCAACATTCCATCTAATTTCTGTGTCTTTATTGAGCATATTTTTTATATTTCTGTGTAGTTCAGCAAGATTTGGTATAAATCTTCTCAAAAAATTATTTTTCCAATAAAATATTGAAGTTATTTCATGTTTCTTGGATGACTGATTTTAAGGATACCTTCAATCCTATTGGGGTCAATTTTGATTCCATATTTAGAGATGATATGGCCTAAATTTTTTCCTTGTTCAAGACTAAACAATGTTTTCCTGGGATTAAGGGAGATACCGAACTTTCTGCATTTTTCAAATGCTTTTCTTAGATGTGTTGGGTGTTCTTCATCAGTCTTTGAAAATATGGTGATGGCATGAAGGTAAATCACAATGAAATGTCTAATTTCATCTGAAAAAGCATTGCACATTTCTCTTCGGAAAGTAGCACCTGCATTCATTAATGCAAAAGGCATTTTTACATACTTGAACGTTCCCCAAGGAGTAGTAAAAGTAGTTTTATCTTGATCTTTAGGATGTACGAAAACTTGATTATACCCTGAAAAGCCATCTAACAAGGAAATCCTACTAGAACCCACTACCCTTTGTAGTATGTGATCCATCTTTGGTAAGGGATAGTTTTCTTTGAGGGAAACCTTGTTTAAATTTCTAAAGTCAATGCAAAATCTTATTTCACCAATTTTCCTCCTTGTAGGCACAATTTGGATACCCATTCAAAATATCTACTTGGGACTATGATCTTAGCCTCATACATTTTCTTGATTTCCTTTTCCACCAAAGGCATTAGGACAAGGTTTATCCTACGCAATTTCTGTTTGAATGGTTTTTGATCTTCTCTTATTGGAATTTTGTGTTGTATAATGCTAGTGTCATAAGCTTTTAAATCCTCATAGCTCCAGGCAAACACATCTACAAATTCTTTGAACATAGCTATATACTTTTGTTTAGCCATGAGAGGCAGTGAATTTGACAATTTTGATTTTCGGGTTCAGTTCACTTCCTATTTTGCATTCTTCAATGTTTGTTCCTATTGGCTCCATTTTGGGCTTCCTAGAAACGTTGTTAAAGTCAAACAATTCTTCCAAAGGGGCAAGACCTCTAGGTAAGACATTATCTTTGAGTTGTAGTACTTTGAATTTGTGCTTTTCTGGATCTTTATGTATTTCAATTTTATGTATAGTCTTATTTACAGAAACATTTTCATCGCAAATAGTAGGTTGATTTATACTATTATGTACATCAGTTTGAATGTCTAGTTCATCCTACAGATCTATGTTGCTATCCTCAAATTCATACTTTGATTGTAGAAAACTCTCAATCTATTTATCACTTCCAAAAACTTGCCAATATCTCATGTTATCAGGCACTACAGGACGATGCTTCACTTCAACAATGTATTGTTTATTTGGATGAGGTAATTTGCAAGTGCTAGCTAAAAATGATAATCAATTTTCCAAGTCATTCTGGAGCCTAGGGATCACATCAAGGTCATACTCCTCAAAGGTTTTAAGAAAATCAATCACAACATTTCGGTATTCTCTCTATCTAGGATGTTTTGCAGAGTATTGACCTTTGATTTGTTTGATGATGAGTTCAGAGTCTCCCTGGACATAAATTCTTTTAGCACCTACCCTTTTAAGCAATTTCAAGTCTAAGAGTAATGCCTCGTATTCTGCTATGTTGTTCGTACACACAAAAATTCAATTTGTAAGAATGACCTTCAGCCTGATTAGTTTTTGAATTATACAACCAGACTCCTGCTCTTGCCCCTATTTTACCACATGAGCCATCAAAGGTCATATTCCAAAGGGTTTTTGTTTCAGGATCTTGTTGGATAATGGGTGTTTGAATGTCAATTCCTTCACTGAGATCATTTTCTACTTGCTTGACCTATGTATATATGTCTCCATCATTGTTATTGTATAGTATGAAAGAATCAAGATCAGTATGGACATAGTAGAGGGGATAGTTGTCTGCCATTTCTTGGCTACTCACCATGTATTTCAGTAAGGTTTCTCTATACATTCTCCTTGGTTAGCCAAATATTGGTATTGTGGCATATGGCATATCCATTTGAAGTGTCCCTTGTAACTTAGCTCCCCAAGATCTTGATAATAGCATACCATACTTAGGAGGAATGTCATCTATTACTATATCCATCACTAAATGTTTTGTTGGTATCTGAGCTAGTTTGACACAAAGGTCCATAATGATACCTAAACATCTAACCTTGCTAGAACCAAATGAATATAGATCTTTGTATGGTCTAGTGATTTCAAGTCCAAGTTTCTCCATAACAATCTTTGGAATGAGATTATGTGATGCACCTAAATCCAACATTGCATTATGAAGGATCTTGTCATGAATATTAAGGCTGACATAAAATAGAGGAACACCCCCTTCTTGAGGCTTGCCATCAACTTCTAGTCCAAAAAAATTTCAAAATGGTCATCATTCAAATTCACTGTATCGGTGTTTTCTCTTATGTTGAGTACCTTTAGAACCTGGGACCTATACATATTTTTGGTTACCAGTTCAGTAAGAGGAATAGAGATCTTGAGTTTAGAAATTTCGTTCTCAATACTGAAGGGTGCTTGATTTTTAAGCAAATTTGAGAAATCATTCCTTTCAAACACAACCTTTGTTATGAGTTCTGTTTGCTGATGTGTAGTAGGCATTCTAGATTGGACAGATTTTGTTCAGACATCAATTGTTTTCTTAGCAATATTTTCTTTGTTTCTCCTTTCTGGGTTGTTTTCATTTTTCTTAAAGCTTTCAACTGTCTTCTTGGGATTAGGATCTAAAGTTTTCTTGGTAGAGTTATTAGAATCCTTTTTATTTGAGTTATCATTGTTTTTCTTGCTCTTGAGATTATATTTTCTATGGACTTCTAAGATAGAATTCTCAAACCAATGTTTATAGTCATTAGATTCTTCAGATTCTAGTTCTATTTGAGTTAATAAAAATAATTCTTATTCTTCTTGTGTAAGAAAAACATAACTCTCTTCATTGGTTCCCATTAAATTACTCTGATTTTCCTCAACTCATTCAACTACACTTATACCTTCATCAGCATAATTTTCTTCAAATGGTGGTCTAATTTGTTGATCTGGGCCTCTTTGATCTCTTTGTCTGATTTGTGGAGTGTTTCTCCTAGGGTTTGGATTTCGGTTCTGTTGGACAGGTGGATTCTCCCTAGGAACATTCCTATCATTTATACTTATTCTCTCCATCATTATTTCCATAGTCCTTACTAAGGAATCAACTTTTTCTTATGTTGTAGAAGTTGAAGCTTCTTCCTTAAAAGTCACTTGTCTTTTAGTTCTCATCCTAGCTCTTTTAACTTGTAAATTAGCTTCCACACTCATAGCATCTCTTTGCATTGCTTCTAGTGTTGGAGAATTTCTTTCCCTAAGCTAGTAATACATATATGTATCAAAACCATCTGAGAACTTTATCAAGGCTAAATTCTGGGGTGGTTTAAGATTTACAGGTATTGCATTATAGGTATTGTTGAATCTAGCACAGTAATCCTATACACTTTCACCTACCTCCCTTTTAACATTTTCGTATTCTGATAGAATCTGTAAAGGATCCTTCTTGACTTCCCATATATTAAGAAAGGTTTGGTGGAATTCAAGGAGATCATTTATACTGTTTGGAGGCTAGGTATTAAACCATTTTCTGACTTCTCCTCCTAAAATTTGAGCAAACATTATGGGCTTAATACTTTCCTCATCTACCTCTTGCAGGTCAAAACAATCATTCATTTTATCCACATGTTGTTGGGTTGTTAAAGGACCTATCACATCAAATAATGTGATCTTGGACTGATAGTCTTGTGGCATATTAGCCAAGAGGGCTGGTAACACCAAAAGAGCATAACTGGTAACCATGATTGGTGGTGGTGGTGGAGGACCACTTGAAGTAATTTGAATGGTGGATGAGTTGGACTAGTATGAGGTGGAAATGAGAGTAAAGGAATTTTAGCAACCTTATGTTGAAGGATGAAAGAAGGGGTAGGAATTATGGAGGCAATAGGACTTGGTGACTGAATATATGCAGGTTGAGATGTGAAGGAGGAAGCTGCTAGGTTTAAAGCAGTTAATTCTACTAAATGTTGAAGGTAAGCACCATCAATTTATGAGGTCAGATCTGTCACTAGATCTTGAAGAGTGTCAAAATGTTGTAAAAGTTGAAGGTCTGATTCAGTTTGTGAAGAAAGTTCTCTGACTGGGCTTTTTGGTAAGATTGATGGATCAAAGATAATATGATATTTCCAATTCTCTGATTTAGTCCTGAAAAAGCCTTGTTCAAAGTGTAAATCAAACTGAATATCTTGGAAGGTAACAAAGTTTTCAGGAAGTGAGTTGGCTCTGTGAAGAAATCTACTGCTTGTTTGACTCTCAGTTCTAGGAGTTTTCCTTAGGATTTGTTCAGGATTATCCACTATGGTTGGAGGATTTGGATCTAGATGGGATCTAGTAGAGATCCTTTTGGGAGCCAGTGTTCAGATCTAAAACATAGACAAACTAAATATACAAAAATAGAAAAGAAACCAATCTTAGGAATAAACTTATCATACAAATATATTTAACTGGGTACTCTGAATTCAAATGAAAGGATAAATTTTCAATAGTTCCCCAGTATGGTCGCCACTATGTTATCGTTTTGTGATTTTGAATATTGGCAAGACAAAATTCACAAAAGATACATAAAACTGCTTAGGAGTCTAGGATCTAGCCGTCATAGACTCAGAGAGGGCTCTCTCTATATTTTTAGGATTTGACTTTATTTTCAGAGTTCTAATGTGTTAGGCTAGATGTAAAAATGAAGGAGATTTATTAATTAATTTCTTGGTTGTTTGTTTGTTTGGTTGGGATAGATCGTATATGAATCCTTTCCATTGGGCTATGGAGTCAAAGTCTGGGTGGTAACATCAATTTTCCAGAGAATTTACAAGGCAATCTAACTTCTTATACTGGATCTAAAAGTAGAATGAGAAATGAGATGACAGAAAAGTGATATCAGTAATGATTAAAAAGAAGTTAAGTATTTCTTAATCATACATCAGAAGAAAACATTTAGATTGTAAACACAGATAGAAATAAGGTGCTCCAACATCATATCTTAATCTATAATTTCTGCTTTACAATAATACTTAATAATGCATAAATGAATAAAACATAGATATATTCAGCATAGAAGGGAAAACATCACGAGGTCAAAATAGATGAAGTATCTTGCAAATGATCCTTTTTTATTGAAGCTCCAGCTCAAGATTATAATACTCCAATGAAAACAAATAGTTCAAATGACTTGGGTCCAACTCCTAATACTTCCAATGCATGAAGTATTTAACTCGAAACCTACAACGATTTTCCTTATACACTTGGAAATCTATTATTAATTACAAAAAAAGAAAATTGACTAGTGTAACCACGAAGTGGCCACGCTAAGAAAAATAGGACACCTAGTCCTCTTTTTCAGGGATGTTGTTGCTGAGAAATTAATTTTGTTGTAGTCACTCTGTTGACATGGTTGGTGCTGACTCAGATTTACATTGTCACTTCAATCATCTTTGTCTCATTCCTCCTGATAATCACACAGGTCACTCCACGCTTCTTCATCTGGAATCTTGATCTTCATTAGCCTTCTATATATTTCATCAGCTTCATTGTATTTTGCAAAAGTGGGTTTAACAACGAAAACATGTTTAAGCTCATGCTCAATGTAGATTTGATTCCTCATAGCTTCTAGTAATTCCTTTCTTGTTATGATGACTTTGATGTTGGAAAGATTTGTAGAATTCGTGGCTATACCATGGAGTTTCTTGACATAATCCTCTTTGGCCATGAGCTTGTCATTTATGACAAACAAGGAGGGGATGCCTTTCTAATTTAAAGGCTGAATTCTATTGAATAACATGTTTACTGTTAGCTCCAGATTTTGACACTTTTCTTCCAGCTGCACATTCAAGCTCTTCTTAGTCAGCATCTTCTTCACTTGAAGTATAGTCTCTGTCCTATTTGCTGCTCCCAACTCTTCCAGCTCATAATTATTTCTTTAGTTTAAAATTTTGATTATCTTGTTAGTTGTTGTTGGCATGTCTCCCAGCTCTTCATTAGTAGCTGAAATAACTTCTCTAGACTTATCCACTAATTCTTTCTACTTAAATATAATTTAGATGCTAGGCCAATTTTCATTCATACCATTGATTATGTTGTTCCAAATAATCTCTTTAACTCTTCCTAGAGTATTCCCAATGGATGATTCTTTCTCTGACTTTTGCAGCCTTTCAAATAATGTCCTTGCCCTCTACATCTCTACGAGTGGTCACTTTTAGCCCTTTTGATTTGATCTTGCAACACATTAACTTGAGTTTGCAGTATTTTAATCTCGTCAGTTTGCAGATTCATGCCTTCCATTGATCTGGCTAGTTGTTCTGTGCTGCTTCCTACTCCTGTGGCAACACTTGCTGGAGTGGTTATGGGAAGAGCTCTTAGAGGAAGGGCCTCTATTGTTGTGCTAGCCATCTATGCTGCCTTTTCTTTCTCTTGCACCATCTTCTCCATCCCTATTTCCATTTGTTTGATCCGGAGAGACTGCTCCACTATTAATTTCATCATATTAGCCTTTTGGATCTTTGTTTCCTCTATATCCTTGGTCAATGGGTCATGTGTAGCAGGCATCTTGAGCTGCTTCTTCAAGGCTGCTATATCCATCTCTTTTTTCTTTATTATTTCTTCAGCTGCTTTCACATATAAGGGATCATACCCAATCTTCACTACTAAGTCTTCTAAAGACTTAACTTTAGTGTCCTTTGATTGTGATGAAATCCTTTCCATCTTTAACTCGGATTGAGAATTTGATAGGGCTACCTTCATTTTAAAAAAATTCATGGAAGTGTTGGTTAGAGTAGATGAAATTATTTCACCTATTTATTTGTTCATTTCTAGCTGATCAATTGGATGAACACTCCTTTCATCAAACTCAAAAGAATTTTGCTTGTAATCTGTTGGAGTTTTAGGCTTTGTTGTTTGTGCTTCTAAAAATGCCATATGCATTTTTCCCTTTACTAAATCAAAGGAAGAGAGAAGTTTTCCATGTGCAGTTGCACTCTGTTTCCAAAATTGAGCATAAGTTGTTATGCTTCTTAACCTGCAAAGCAATACCGAACCAAGAATATGTGCGGAAAAATACCGAGAACACAGAATATGTTAAGAAAATATACCCAGAACACAAAATAGCAAAGATTGTATTACTCAGAGAGAAATGTTCACAGGCCTCTTCGAGGGGGCAACCTCCAATAGAGCAAAGCTCGATTACAAAACAAGACACGATACTCCTCGCAGGGAGTCTCTATCCTTTATATATGACTCCTACATGCAATACCACGAGCCAATGCCGTGGGTTTTATTAATACCATCTATCTAATACTACTGCCCATTTAACCTTTATTTAATACTACCGCCCATTTACAACTAATTGTGGTCCCATTTGCAACTAACTGGGTTAACCACTTACAAATATTAATATGGGCTTTATTGACTCTAGACTATGACGTGATCCCATGACATGAATAAGGGGGTTAGGGTGGGACCCTAACATGCCCTCCCCCTTAAGACTAGCCTTGTCCTCAAGGCTGAAGTTGCGGAAACTGCTGAAGAATAGTGGCTGTTTCCCAAGTTGCATCTTCCAGAGAGGTGTCTTTCCATTTGACGAGGACCTCTTTAATCATGCGGCCGCGCAGGTGCTTGTCTGTTCCAGTTGAAGCCAGATTGACCCTTCCTCGTCCAATTCTGGTAGACTGGTTTGAACTCGGCAATTGTTCCCAATCACTTTCTTGAGGCACGATACATGGAAAACTGGGTGGATTTTTGCTGTAGGTGGCAAAGCCAGCTTATAAGCCACTTATCCAATGCGCTGACGTACTTGGTATGGTCCATAGAATTTTGGAGAGAGCTTTTGACAACCCTTGTCTTTGAGTGATGTTTGCTTATAGGGTTGCAGCCTCAAAAAGACCTGATCCCCTTCTTGAAATTGGCGCTCTGAGGGATGTTGGTCAGTGTTTTGTTTCATACGGTTCTGAGCTTGATGAAGATTCTCGCGCAGGTGGGCGAGCATGGTTGCGCGGTGTTGTAGGAGTTGATCCACGACTTGTACTTTGGAGCACCCC
>APFE030789858.1:0-16301 GCA_000404065.3 Pinus taeda
GTATGGACTATTGGGGTCAAGTGATGAAATCCCATTACTTTGGGCATTTGATGTCATGTTGAGTCAAATATGTAACCCCACTGTGTTGGTTGATTGATGTAAGCATGAGTCCTTGGCGATAGGAAATGTAATATTTGGTTAGGTCATAGAGTCAATTACTTCATTGAATATCTTCCAGAAGATCCAACATATACTTAGGGGGAGCATTGTAAATATGCAATCTTCATCTTCAATGGATAAACCCTACAATGATATTCTCTACATAAGGGAAGATAAGTCTTCATTCTGCATTGGTTGGCACTTTTCCCTTGATGTCAAAGCGGGAGAGAAGCTTGGTGTTTGGAGAGATTTCTTGGGAAATAATCTTGGTGTTTAACTTGATAAGTTTACAGATGTTTTTGTAGGTATTTACAGGTGGTGGTGTCCAAACACTAAAGTGGTTGCCATCAAGTCAAAAGGGGAAGATTTTTGGCATTATGGCTAATGTGTTGTCCTTGATGGAAACCTACTTGATAGAGATGTCAACATAATGGTTATGTAGATGCTACAAGTGATATGAAAATAATAATATTAGTTCAGAGACATATGGATGGAAAAGATAAAGTGTGAGAAAGTATACGCAGACCTTGTGAATAAAATTCATGTACATACGTAGGTATAATGAAGAGAATTCGCGTACATAATCCGCACCATGGTATTTGCCTATAATATTTGAAAGCTGGATCTACCGAGCTTGAAGAGGGATCTAAGATGGTTAAAAAAATAGTTGTCTACTTTTCTCTCTGAAAATATTTATTCTGGGTGATGAATCATAATATTAAATCTTGTTGGTTCTTTCAAAATTAATTTTGTTTATATATTTATTGTTTTGAGACTTATTTTTTACCTAAAAATTTCGCTATGTGATAAAGACTTTTAAATCAATTATTTATGAAATTACAATAGCTTTGATTAAAACTTTTAAATATATTATTTATGAAATTACAATAGCTTTAGCCAGTACTTAGTGGCAAAAAAATATTTGATCTTGGCACATGTATGAAATATATGGAAAGAATGAAATATATTGAAAGAAACAAAGACCTCCTTCCACCAATAGGAAAATCTTGAAGTGGTACTTTAGTCAGTTCACCCTTTAGAGAGTTATCTTGTGCTTTCAATTTTTTTTTAGAGTTATCTCGTGCTTTCGTTTTTTATTTTTTTAGGTTTGCTTTATTGCTTTCAATTTCGCTATGATGTTAGTGAAAATTGCTTGTTTTGTTTTCGTAGTTTTTCATAACATGGTTTGCTAGTTTGAATTTGAATTTGTATTTACATTTTTCTTTTGAATTTATTTTCAAGAAAATTACCTTACTAATGCTTTAACGTGATACTATGTTTTCCTTGAAGGTAGATTCACAAGTATAAATTGGGTAATTTTTTACCACCAAAAATGAATAGAACATTTAGATAAACTACTATTTTTTATAAGATGGTTAATAATTTTATATTTGTAAATAATTTTATAATGATATGAATAAATTGCAGTAGTATTTATTTTAATTTTTAATTGGTTCATTTGTTTTATTGGCTTGTAATATAGGTGCTATATTTTTTAAGTTTTTTTGTTTTTTTTGTTTTTTGGAATTAGAAACGAGAGTGGAGTGGTCTCACCCAAAGGTGCGGGATTGGAGTGGTTTCATGCAGAGGTGCCAAACAAGTAACGTTCAAAAATCTGTGAGGAGTGCTTAAAAATTGTGGATCCTTAATAAAATTGTATGTTTTATTTGATATATGCAAAGTAGTTGCATATAGATTTGAAGGACATGAGGCAAGTTCAGGAGTGGAAATATTTTTTCCAGTTTTCTAGAAACATAATTAATATGCGTATATATAATTAATTAATTGATAATAACATATTTGATGAAAACATAGTAAGTTATGAAATGGCAAGACTTTCAAAGCACGAAGTAGTTGTGAAAAAATATTCAAAAAATGTTGACACAAGGCTATTGAAAAATTCACATTTGCTATTGCTTATAAAAAATGGAATGGTTGTGCTTTTACTCGGAATTTTATGCAATATTAAATGAACTGTCTCTTTTGCGTGGAAGAATGGTTTTTCTAGACATGTAATAAAAACATTATTCTGTAATGTTTCATATGTTTGTATACATTTCCATGTGCTTTTCTTTATACAACATTACATAAAAGATATAACAAAAATCACAAAGTTGTATAATGTGATAATAATAAAAAAATGAGACGAAATTAATTTTAAACTATTTTCCATTTAAGATTTTTACATATTTAGTTGTGCAAAAGAGTTGTTGCATAGATCTATGAATCTGTGTGGATAAAGGATGTGTGGATTTCAGGGTATGTGAGGGAGAACCAAAGTCCCTAGGGAATTTTACTCTATAGACACAAATTTAATTTGACTAGGAACAAAAAAACTAATTTAGAATGTAATAGGTGAAACTAGAAAGAGTGCGAGGATTAGTGCTTTGTCATTGACAACGAGGAAACTATTGCTACTATGTTTAACTTTTTATTATTTTACAGATTTAGTTGTATGCAACAAATCATGTGCATAGGATGGGGAATGTGTGGGTGAAATCACACCTTTTAGTAAAGTTATTGTTGTGTACCAGTGTCTCTAACTGTATCTATTATTCTTGTGTTGAATTTTCCATATTTCACATTAAATTAATATTTCAGAGCTACTTCCACACATTTCTTTCCAATTTCGCTCGCATAATTTTTTCTGGCGTAGTTCTTCCACAACGTTTCTCTTTCCTTTACATATCACAAAACTAGCCTAATCAAACAAAATAACAATGGAACATTGATAGTTATGATTTTTCCATGTAGCTCTAATTTTGCTTGATTTCTAGAGATGGTAAACGAATATTAAAGTTCTATATAATATTTAAGCATTTCGCACAATGTAACTTGTTTAGCAAATTTAACCATCAACTTTTCACTCACTTTCAAAATGTACTTTGAATTGACGATCTTTAGTGAGTTTTGAGCATGTTTCATTGTCCGAAGATTTTCTTGTGCGGAGAATTCATCGTGTGGGAGGGGGGCGTGGGGAATTTCTTTGATTAGCGCTCTGCCACTGACTGCAAGACAACTATTTCTATTGTGTTTCTCTTTTATTGTTTTACATATTTATTTATGGAAAACAAATAATGTGTGAAGGATGGGGTATATGTAGGAGTTGTGCATTTGTACCAAATGAAGAATGTGCAAAGGATGTGCTGCTGTGTTTGTCTTTTATTATTTAATTGCATGATTTGCATTTTTGTCTTGAAATTATAGATTAATATAGAACCAAATATTATATGTATAGATTAATAATAATATTAATGAAATTTATATGTATATATTAATGTATTTGAAAATTTAATTTCGTCCCTCCATAAAAAGTTCTGTCTGCGCCCTCATTTTCCTACACATTCCACTTTCTCTGCACAGTAAAAGCTTTGAATAAGGAAATATTTGCACAATCAAGCTCCACAAAATGAACATAATATTTTTGAATGAGATTTGTTCATGGTTAAATTAATTATGCATATCTTGTCCAAAAGGCAAACATAAACAACTAAATGATTCAGAGTTAACGCACTTTGACAACACGGTGAATGCTATAGCCTTTGGCAATGCATCATTGGGAAGAGAAGTGACATAGAAATTTTAGTGTTAGAGCACTCACTGACATCAATCTGTATATTAAGCAAATATGCATATATATAATAGGAAAATGTGAAATATTAAAGTTTGTTTTCATAGTTCAATTAAATTATTACACCATCCTCTACACATCCTTCATTCTGTACATATTAACATTAATAGTTTAACATTAATTTAATCCTTGCGTAATGAAGTTCCCTATGCACCCCCAATATCCCATACATACCCCGTTCTCTACACATCCTTCATTCTGCAAAGATTCATAGTTGTATGCAACTACTCTCCCGCTTTCTTCCCAAATTTTCTTGCACAATCTTTCTGGTTTATTTCTGTCACAATGTTTCCCTTTCCTCTGCATATCGCAAAACTAAGATAATTAAACAAAATAGAAATGTAACATTGGTATCTCTTATTTGCTTGGTTTATATAGATGGTAAACTAATATTAAGGTTCCATATAATCTTTAGGCATTCCACAGAATGTAACTTCTTTAGAAATATCCATCACCTTTTCAATCACTTTTACCATGTACTTTGAGCTAACGATATTTAGTAGGTTTTAGCATGTTCCATTGTATGAAGCTTTTTTTGTTCGAAGCTTTCATCATGTAGAGATTTTCATATGAAAAGATTTCATTGTGAAAAGCTTGCATCATCATTTTCCTTCTTTATGCTGATGATATTGTTCCTATGGCAAGGAATTCCTAGGACCTTAATAATTATTGGAAAGTCCTCAAGGAATTCCTCTTTAGTATCGCTTTGACATAGACAAAGTAAAGGTTATGATAATCAAACCACGTAACATCACTTATGACACTTTCATATTTGACAATAATAATTTTAAAGAATTGCCTTTTTTTCTATGTGCAATGATGCATTGGCTATGACCAAATTAGATTTAACTTTAAATTTTTAAGAAAATCATAACACGAAATCATAATTATGCAAAAAAAAGCTCTTTGCACAACCAAGACTCTTTAATTTAAATTTTAAACGAGAATTATTTATTTGATACGTATATTGAATATTTATAAGGTAACATGACAATTATAATGACTAATTTTGGTTATGTTGTCCGTAGAATCACTCACCAGTTGTTCATCATGCAATGTTTTAGAATCGACATTATGGATCCATGTTACATTATTTTTTTGGTGATCTGGTTACAAATATACCCTTGTCCAAGATGTATAATGTTGTTTTGGTAGTTGCATGCCGCAAGATATTATCTATGAAAGCTCATTTCAAACGAAGGTGCAAAACATGTAGCATTTTTATCAGACAAATAGTGCATCGTTTCTTCTATATGCAAGTAGCTAGAATGTTTATACAATATATGGTATAGTCCTATAAAAATTAGGTACAAATATAAAAAACTAGATAATGTGACAATGTTAAACATGTTTACACAAGATACATTACTGTGTATAACTCTTACGGCTGAATTACTTCTGTGTTATGAATTAGAAACTCTTATTTCCATATATTTGATCTAACTCTTATTGTCGGAGTAGCAGAAATGAACACAAACAGAACATATACCGTTAAAGACAATGATAACTTTACTAAGAGGTCTGTTTATTTTACATTTATTGTCATTTGATTATCTTTGCATTATACAACCTAATGTTTTTTTGCTATATTTTTAATGTACTATAACTAAAAGATTTATTTATTTATTTTTCATTTTTCAGGAAACATATAACACTTAGAGATTCAGATCTAGGAGAAAAATTACAAGGATAAAAGTACTTTGAACATTTCTATAAAACATTTGTATTCATTGAAACTAAAATCTATTTAGAATTTTAGTTGTAATATACATATAAATAAGATTCTATCTGGTAACTATGAACTCGATATTGGAATGTACATTAACAATGATTTTGCATTATTTGGTTTTGTTTTCATTAGTCGGTTCTTACTTAGTGTCAATTATAATGTCCTTTTAAGCAATGATTTCAATGTATTATTTGTGAACAAGAAAAATATATAGAATTCGAATGATGTCATGGTAGAGATGGATGAGGGTGTATATATAACAATGAGATGTACTACATAAACATATATTGAAACAGATAAAGTGAAAGGAACATAAAGCAAGGAAGAAATAAAAGCAAATAGGTAATTCTGTGTAGATTTAGTTAATTATACATCAAATTTCGTTTTATGTGTTTTTGTTCTACTTCTTTGAATATATTTTAATGCAATGCTCATGACTAAGCAAAAAGAGATCGAGTCTATGCCATTGTTGATCAAAGATATTAGTAATAATATAACTTGGAGAATTTTTCATGATGTTGCCTTGGTTACATATCGAACATTTTTTAACAAAGAAAACAAGACAAAATAAATACTATGTGCAAACTTAACAGATAAGAAAGTGAAAATGGCATTAACATTGCTTGTGCCAACATAGTTTATCGAACAACAAGAGGAAAAACTTAGTGCAAATGGTGGTGTTCGTATTAGATATTTTGAAATAATTCCAAAGCATAAATACAATAGTGGTGATTGTGAAAAAAATATTTTTCTAAATAGCTTTAGCACTGTAGAAAACATTTGTCCTATTTGCACAATGTATTGATTCTTTCCAAATATAACAATTGCAAATATGTCCCCTAATGAAGATCAATTTCCAGATGGCACAAACAATGTTATTGAAATTTTGGTAATACACATGAAAATGCAATATGTAATGGAGATAAAAAATGACATTGAAGAATAGGACAGGGTGACAATAAGCTTTGATTTATTTGAATGTTTCATTGTTACAAATTTAATGTCCATATATTTTTTAATTTTGATGTATTGTTTTATAAATGTTGCATATGTAACAGTTTCAAGTACACAATAAACTTGTTCTGTCATTTCAATCAATTCAAAGTCAATTTCAAGAAAATGTTTTTCCCTGGATCTTGCTAAAAAATATAGTTAAAAAAAGGAAATATTTTTCCAAACTTCACAATCTACATTCACATGCCCATTGAAAACACAAAACAAAGTTAAAAATCTAAGAAAAATGCTTTGTTCAGCGGCTGGAATATGCACGTTAAACTTTATTATATCGTTTATATAGCATAGATAAAGAAAAATGGATAAAAAGACATTTGATTTCATGTTACTAAACCTTTGTTTTCTAAATCAATATTACAATACTTCTAAGGACACCTAACAACGACTAGTGCATATACAAATCCATTTGAAACTATATGTGCGAATTGTAGTAGTCTAATTACAAGTTCTAGAACTATGAATAAAACTATGCTTTATTTCATCACTTACAACCAAGAATCTCACTTCATTTATTTCCATCGGTTAAATTCTATCATACATGCAAATGAGAAGGCTAAAATACAGTGTATTCTGAGAGGCGTGGAACCGGAAAAATTATTTCCTGAACTACAAAAAGTTTCCTATGAGCAATATTGTACAGAGAAATTAGTTGATATTGATTTGTTGTCCAATTTAAAGACACATGGCACATTTACAGTAAACCAACAAAATGTAATTATACGTATACAATGACGAATTTCTTTGTTTACATTGTCGAGCAATCTAGTAATGGTATAGTTCTCATTGCTTGCATTGTTAAGCATCTTAACATTACCATATACTTTTGCTTTACTAGATGATTGGGATCCAAATTCATGTTGTCAAGTAATATGCTATACTAATGAGAACAAGAATAGGAATACAAGCATTGGAGAAAACAAGGCAATTGCTTCTACTAATGCAAATGCTAATATGACAATTTACAAGAATGTATTTCAACGAACTATTTTTTTAGGTTCTATGTTTTGTACTATGCTATTTACTAAGATTATTTACTATGTTTTGATTTTTATGTGTCGCTGGTGCATTATGCTATGTCACGTTTGCTTTCTTACATTGTTATTTCTTACATTGTTTTAATGATTTATCATATTTGCAAGTTCTATAACTAGTCAAATAATACTACAACTTGGTTATATGGGATATTCGATGGATAATTTTTCAGTGACATTGTTATATTTTAATGGAGTCTACAATGATGGTTTTCTTTGTTTACATTGTTGGCCAATCTAGTAATGGTATATTTCTCATTACTTGAATTATTAAGCAATCTTAACATCACTTTATACTTTTTGGTTGAAGAATTTAACTATTATCGAACAATTTTTTCGATTTATTGGATGATTGGCATCTGGTTTCATGTTATAATTAGTTGATCTACTATTCTCTTTGCTTGCATTGTCAAGCAATATACTATTGACTACTAGAAAAGGGTGGAGCACCATGCGTAATTTGAGCATTGCTGTAAAGTTTTGACGAGGAAGTGGGATTTGATTACATTGTACAAGAACATATTTAAATGAATTTATTTGTTCAAGTTCTATGTTTTATACTATGTTATTTCCTAAGATTGTTTACTATGTTTTGATTGTTATGTGTAGTTGGTTCGTTATGTTGTGTCGTGTTTGCTTTCCTACAATTTGATTTCTTACATTGTTTTATTGATTCATCAAATTTGCAAATTATATAATTAGTCAGACAATACTACAATTTTGTCCATAATTAGCGACATTGATGTTAATTAATGGAGTTCTTCCAATGGCATTTCCTATAATTAACGACAATTTTGTCTTATGTATCATGACGTAAGAAGAAATGTGTGGAGGTGAGCAGTTGCGTGGGAAATTTTATGAAATGTGGGGCCTTTGCATTCCACATAAGTACTCCACTCGTTGCAATGAAATAATGTCTTCCATACTTTCGATTTCATCACTTCAACACGTAATCCACATCTACAACAAATGGAATTTCAATTTTTGTGGCTTGCTTAAACCAATCCATTTCTCCTTATGGAAATTCATATTGTAGCTATTAATCAAGGGAATAGGAATCCTTAATACTTGTTTGACATCTTTATAAATAAAAAGCTGAGTTTAATAATATTTGACAATGATTGTCGTGTTTTTCAATTTAACTCTAATGTCTAACTAGTTCATTGTTCTATGTCATAATTGTTTTTTGCGATGTAAAATTTCTAAATGAATCATTATCATATAAAACTCAAACAAATTTGTAAAATGAATACGTATTTCAAGAGATGGAGCAGTACCACATAACTTATAAAATACTTTGCATGCACGTGTATGTGTATATTCCAGAATATTCCAATCTTCTTCTTTTTTGCAATTTTCGGTGAACCGTTAACATTGAATATAGTATGGAAGGAAATTTGTTCTCCTTCCCACCAACTAGCTTTATCATACGCACTCCACATAATTCTCTCCTACTCCTCTAAACCCCCCTCTATTATCAAATATTCATATTTGTATTATGCTACTTACTAATATCATTTATTATGTTTTTCATTGTGTTGTGTCATGTGTGCTTCTTTCCATTGTGATTTCTTACATTATTTTATTGGTTTATTAGATTTTCAATTCTTCCTGTAAAATAAAGTTATTCGATACAAGATTGAAAGAAATATTTAAATACACCATTATCATACAGAGCTGAAACAAATTTGTAAATCGAATAAGCAATACTACGCTATAACCAATAAAATATTTTGCATTTATACATATGTGAGTATGTCAAAATAGTCCTATATGTTTTTTTTTACTGTGTTGAGAATATTACGATACATTGCCTTTAGCATATACTAAATTTCAAAATTGGTTGAGCAAATAGCAAGATTCCCTAATAATTTATTTACTAATCAACCATTGGTTATGGATATTAATGCTTCTACTGATTATGTTTCCAAAATGGAGATCTGATTGCTTTGTTCATGTTTTGTGAGAGCTCTTCTAATAACGTTCTTACAATGTCTAGTTCATCTTCAAACCACCTAAGAATTTGTTAAAGTTCCAATATCTTATCCATTAGCATTAAAATATCTCGACTAAATGCTAATATAACTTGGTTAAGCATTAAGATATCTTGGCCGTCACAAATGCAAAAAACGATAGAAAACTTAGAAGGCAAAACCTAAAAACACTTAACAGTTTCAGAACAAACAAAGTAAGTCAATTGCCTAAAACAAGTTTAGTGCTGACTTTAGTACTAACGAGTCTATAACAAAATGAACATGTTGACAAATTTATTTCACAAACAACAAGCTTGCATAAAATACGTCAAAGGAGATAATTCATTCAAATCATGATTTGACATCTAAGTTTTAAAACGACATTTAAATATTATTGATTTTGATAGTATTCATTAACTAGTGATCACCATCAATATGGATAGTACTAATTTTCCTGATCTTTAATTAGAAAAGTCTATTTTGAAATTAGTTACTTTAAAACATATACATTTTACTTAAATTCCAACTCAATATAATCCAATTGATACAATTACATTTCATGATTGATGTGTTTAACAAGCTTTATAAATCGATAGCAAGATATTGTTTTATTAATATCCTAAACCACATCTTATTTTGATTAACTAAAGCTCTCATGCCAATAATTATAAGTCTTTTGGCATTTATTCATAGAGCGAAAGTGTATGCATGACATTTACTATGTAAACTTGTTTTTCTATAGACCAACTTTTATTGTGTGTAGTAAGGAGTAATTTCAAATCTTATATGTCAATTCATGACTTAGATGCATTTGAAAGATTATCCAAATATTAAATGAAATTTGTTCATTGAATTAATTCAATTAAGTAACAACTTATGACTTGGTGTGGTTTCTAACATTGTACATTAAGCTAAAAACTAGCATGCCAAAAGTATTATAAGTTTTTTTTCACAATGAAAGCTTTAATTGTAAGTTCTACACTTTGAAAATCAAATTGAAAAAGTTTATCATTCTAAATGGATTAGAAAATAGAAACTGACACATGTTTTCATGTTTATCTATTCTTTCATGCATTTCAACATTTCTCTCAATTGACCAAAAGAATCAAATAAGATGGGAAATGAAAAGCTCGAAAAATCGATAATGTTCGAAGCAAAGATTACAGTATCGATAATAACTTAACAAAACTTTCAGGATCATTACATTTTCAAAAACCATTTTGTTCCAAACATCACTAGAAAGATAAGACTAAATAACTCCATCAATATCCATGTTGCACCTTCATATAGGCACAACATAACTGAAATGAGTCTCAAACTACTTAGTCTAAAAATAGTCTGGGAAATAGATTCAATATGCCGTCAAAAAATAGATGCAGATCCATTCTCATAACCATCACTTGGCCTCCAACCTAATCTCTATCTCATAAAATGTACTTCCTCCACATATCCTCCATCTATGACTAATCTCTCTAAATGGTCACTTATAGATACAAACTACCATAACCAACACCAACTGCACCAACACCAATAGCAACAACATCTCCAACTAAACTCGCTCTTTTAAAAGTAGTAATCATTACAAAATGCATCATAGTAAATGTTGTTAAGCACTTGAGCGATATGTTAATTGCATGTTGATTTGTTGAATAGATATTATCACTGTTAAGCGTTAATTAATTCTTCAAGGCTAAGTGGGAATTCCAAGTTTCTGCATCTTAATAAACATTACCGTTTGGACACAATTTCTTCAAATAACACACTTGTCCTTTTTTGCATGCTCTAGTACTAAATGCTTTCAACAGTTTTCACATTACATGTTATCATTATAATGATTATGTAATAAAATATGTTATAGACACTAATATTAAACTGTTCAAATAACGAGTGCAATATGCGACATTAAATTTAATAAATTATATTTGATATTGTATGTTGGTTTTGAAGTGCAGAGAAATTTATTTTGCAACATTGTGTGTTAGGTTTGAACTTTTTTCGCACTCCCACACGTGTTCCGAAAAAAAGTCTAAAGTGTGGAGTCTTTAGTGTGGTAGAAATTGGTTTTGCATCATTGAAGAAAAATAACTATTCTACACACTTATACGGAAATCATTCATTATGTAGAGAGTTTTGTGCAAAGATATTTCATTGTGCAAAGAGCTTTCACTGTGTAGATAGATTTGAGTGGATAACATACATTATACAAACAAAGATTTTATTATGCGGAGTATGTCCAAACTACATACAACCTTTAATAAATTGACTAATGGTATTCATAATACGATTCAGTGTTAAAATAATACTAACAATATATAATAATAATAATGCAAAACATTTGTGCGGAGAGATAATGCAAATTCAAACTTAACGTCTAAGAATTAATTAATGCTTATGAGTGCTATTAATATCTATTCAACAAAATAATATGCAATCATGTTATCATTGTGCAAAGTGTTGTTTTCACTTCGTACAACCATTACTAAATTATAATGATATTCAAAATACGATTCAGTGTTAAAATATTACCAATAATATATAATAATAATGATGCAGAACAATTGTGTGGAGAGAGAATGTGAACATCGAAGAATTAAATAATTCTTAACAATGATATTAATATCTACTCATAAAAATGATACATAATCACATTACCATCAAAATTCTTAATAGAATTTACTTTAATATCGATAAAATTGTATCTATCGATATTTTAAAATAATATTTTTAGCATTTATTCAGTGAATTCAAGTATATGCACATGTTTCTATAGCCAACATACCTGATATAAAATTGAAATGATGTGCGGATATCCTTCGTACAATTCTATTCTAATTATATGTATTCTAATTACCATTTACTATTTTTTCTATTAACAATAGAATGATTGATGCAACTTTGACTGTGAGTGATTTTTTCCTTATCGCATAGTACAGAGGTAAAGTCCAAGTTTTTATTATGCAAAGTGCTTCTCCATACACCCTTATCTCTGCACACAATATTTTGTTGTTATTGTGGAGTTCATAGGTAGAGTCAAAGTTTTATTGTGCAACGTGATTGTCCACACTCCCTTATCTCCTCTACTGTTAATTAATTGATTAAGGCTATACTTCTCTATGTGGGGCCCACATTTTCTTGTTATTTGAGAATGCTCACATTTTTGCAATTTATCTTTATTGCAGAGTGCAAAGATGTAGTCGAAGTTTGTATTCTGTGAAATTCTTCTCAATAATCCCTTATCTCTACACATGCTCGTTCTTCACGCACAATCATTTGTCATTATTGCAAAATGCAGAGATAGAGTCGAAGTTTTTATTTTAGCATAACGATTTCATTACTAGCCTTAATTAACTTTTTAATATTCAGTAATCTGCACTCCAAAATGTTGCTATGTGTAGATGGATAATGTATATGAAAGTGTAAAAAATAATGAACGAAGATTCTACCACACATATTATTTTCCGCACATCACTTTACTCACCCATAACAAAAACTGGTTGCGGAAAATTGTTTATGCATGTATTTTCTGAATAAATGGTGAAAATAATATTTTATAATACTAATTGATTTTCTAAAAAGAAATAATCATTATACAGTGTTGATTTTCAGAATAAATTCTCATGTTAACCGGGAAGGGAAATAAATAAATCTACAAATTAAGTTATGAAAACATTTTAAAATTAGGGAAATTTTTTTGGTTTGCAAAAAAATTGGCAAAATAAGATTTTACACCAAAAGCAAAGAAACAATTTACTTTGATGTAGGGTATATCCAACAAATTAAATAGAGTGATATAGATAGATATCACACATGGATTTGTTTTATTTTTATTTTCAAATTCGATGATGAACTAAGGTGAAATGCCACAACCTTGTATATCATCAACCAAAATTTATTCTTCTAATGTCCAAAAAATCCAAGAAGGATTGACACAATTCACAACTAGACTACAAATAGCTATTCTAAATTGATTTTCTCCATACATTCTCAGAAACATACCTACAAACATAATACATTTTTATAACATAATTACAAAAAAAGACTAATAATTGTCTAAATCACTACAAATTCTCCATAACAGAAGCAATCTACACTTCATTAAATTACGTCTCAAGTTGAGAAGGAGTGGAGTTTGGTCATTGGCAGAGTCAAAGCTACTCTCCTCGTGAGGCGCTAAAATCCCATGCTCAAGCGTCAACTCCAATATTGCCATTTTTCATTTAAAAGATTGAAATGGACCCATGATTTAGATAGAATCATATGAGCATGATTTGAGACCAAAGTGATGAGAAGCACCAACCATATTAAATAAAGAAATGTTGAGCTCTTGCTTCACAATCCCACACTCCCACACGTGTTCCAAAAAAATGTCTAAATTGTGGTAGAAATTGATTCCGTGGCATTGCAGAAAAGTAACTATTCTCCACACTTATGCGGAAAGCATTCACTATGTATAGATTTTTGTGCAGAGAGATTTCATTGTGCGAAGAGCTTTCATTGTGCAGATAGATTTGAGTGGATAACATTCATTTATACGAACAAAGATTTCATTATACGGAGTTTGTCCTCAGTCCGTACAACCTTTAATCAATTAACTAATGGTATTCATAATATGATTCAGTGTTAAAATAATACTAATAATATATAATAATAACGATGCAAAAAATTTGTGCAAAGATAATGCAAATTCAACTTAATGTTGAAGAATTAATTAATGCTTATGAGTGCTATTAATATCTATTCAAGAAAATGATATGCAATCATGTTATCATTGTGCAAAGTATTGTTTAACTCCATACAACCTTTATTAAATTAACTAGCGATATTCATAAGACGATTTAGTGTTAAAATATTACCAATAATATATAATAATAATGATGTTGAAGAATTGTGTGGAGAGAGAATCTAAACATTGAATAATTAAATAATTCTTAACAATGATATTAATATCTACTCATAAAAATGATACACAATCACATTATCACCGAAATGCTAAATATAATTTACTTTGATATCGATGCACATGTTTCTATAGCCAATATCCCTGATATAAAATTGAAACGATGTGTAGATATCCTTCGTACAATTCTATTCTAATTATCATTTACTAATTTTCTATTAACAATAAAATGATTGATGCAACTTTGACTGTGAGTGTAGTTTTTCCTTGTTGCATAGTACAGAGCTAAAGTCCAAGTTTTTATTATGCAAAGAGCTTCTCCATACTCCCTTATCTCTGCACACACACATTCTCCGCACACAATATTTTGTCATTATTGTGGAGTTCATAGGTAGAGTCAAAGTTTTATTGTGCAACGTGCTTGTCCGCACTCCCTTATCTACTCTATTGTTAATTAATTTATTAAGGCCATACTTCTCTATGTGGGGACCACATTTTCTCGTAATTTGAGAATGCTCGCATTTCTACAATTTATCTTTATTGCAAAGTGAAAAGGTGTAGTCGAAGTTTGTATTTTGTGAAATTCTTCTCGATATTCCCTTATCTCTACACATACCCATTATTCGCACACAATACTTTGTCATTATTGTGGAATGCAGAGATAGAGTCGAAGTGTTTATTTTAACATAACGCTTTCATTATTAGCCTTAATTAGCTTTTTAATATTCAATAATATGCACTCCAAAATGTTGCTATGTGCGGATGGATAATGTATATGAAAGTGTAAGAAACAATGAACGAATATTCTGCCACACATATTATTTTATGCACATCACTTTACTCTGCCATAACAAAAACTGGTTGCGAAAAATTGTTTATGCATGCATTTTTTGAATAAATTGTGAAAATTATATTACATAATACTGATCGATTTTCTGAAAAGCAATAATCACTATACAATGTTGATTTTCCAAATAAATGCTCACGTTAACTAGGAAGGGAAATAGACAAATATGCAAATTAAGTTACCAAAACATTTTATAATTAGGGAAATATTTTTTGGTTTGCTAAAAGGTTAGCAGGATCCCAAAAGCAAAGCAACAATTTACTTTGATGTAGGGTATAGCCAACGAATTAAATAGAGTGATATAGATAAATATCACGCATGGATTTGTTTTATTTATATTTTCGAATTCGATGATGATCTAAGGTGAAATGTCACACCCTTATATATCATCAACCAAAATTTCTTCTTCTAATAGTCCAAAAAATCAAAGAAGGATTGACACAATTCACAACTACACTACAAGTAGCTATTCTAAACTAATTTTCTCCATATAGTCTCAAAAACATACCTACAAACATAATATATTTGTATAACATAATTAAAAAAGACTAATAATTGTTTAAATCACTACATATCCTCGATAACAAAAGCAATTTGTGCTTCATTAACTTATGTCTCAAGCTGAGAAGGAGTGGAGTTTGGTCACTGGCAGAGTCAAAGCTACTCTCCTCGTGAGACACTAAAATATAATGCTCCACCATGATATCCTCATCTTCTTCATTATCATCCTGCTAAGCATTGATGTCCTATGCTTGAGCTAAATTATCCAAATGAAAACTCAACATTTCATTTTCTAATTTCAACCACTCTAGCTTCAGCTCCAATATTACCATTTTTATTCAAAAGCTCAAAATGGACCCATGATTTAGATATAATCATTTGGGCATGATTTAAGACCAAAGCGATGAGAAATACAAAGCACCGACCATTTTAACTAGAGAAATGTTGAGCTCTTCCTTTGCAATTCCAGAATTGCGCTCCATAAAATTCAACTTGCACCAAAGCTATTGATAAACTTGGAAAAGTATGGCTCTAATCCCTGACTCTATGCTAGAAAAGTCACTCCAACAATATATATAT
>APFE030789859.1:0-11653 GCA_000404065.3 Pinus taeda
CAAAGAATCCTGTCATGCATTCAAAAACCAAGCACATACCAATCAAGTATCATTTTCTCCGGGAACAAGTGCTTGAACAGAAAGTCAAGTTGGAGTATGTTCCTTCTAAGGAGCAAGTTGTTGATATTCTCACCAAACCATTGCCCAGGGAGACTTTTGAATACCTCAGGCAAAAGCTGGGGGTTGTTGATGCATCATCTTATTGTTGAAACTCTTCTGATTGTTGGTTGTACGTATGGTTCATCTGGGGTATATGCGTACATATGATAGTTTGCAGCACAGGTTCAGGGGGAGTATATAATGCATTGTTGGCATTATGGAGGATGTACAAAAGGAGATCATGGAAGCTGGTCTGAATATAGCTGCAATATGTCTCTATCTCTTTCTTGGTCATTAATGGTGTCTGGTGGATTATGGTTTTTCTTTGCAGATCTGGTTCATATTCAGGGGGAGCATGTTCTTAGGGGGAGCATAACCCTTTGCCCTTGATGTCAAAGGGGGAGAATGTCGCTGAAGTTTTTGAGGTTGCCATCAAGTCCAAAGGGGGAGATTGTTGGCATTATGTTTTTGGTGAGGTTATATGTTACAGATGTTGTACTTGATGGCAACACCCATGGCAAGGTTCTCAATATGATGAAAATTAAGAAGTACACAGGAGAACAGTTCAGAAGATGCATACCCGCAGGTACGCCGTGCAGGGACCGCGGCCAGACACGCAGGTCAGCCGTTCAAGAGGTGCATACCCCTAGTGCACTCATTTCAAGGCAGAGAAAAGTACACGTGGGGTTTCTTATGTTTAACCCTTGTTATTTAGCCGACGGTATTATGTTATTATGGTTTTGGCCCGTGGTATTGGTCCATGTTTTGAGGAAGAGCTTGCCTATATAAAGCAAAGGAGATCATTTGGCTTGAGTATCTTTTGGAATTCAATATCTTAAGATCTGAAATATTGGGTTCTTGGTTTAAAAGCTTGATCTATAAAAGAGAAGTTGAAAGCAAATCTGTGAAGGGTGATCTCTCGAGCACAAGATCAGATCTGAGCATCTGACTGTATTTCAGCCCTACTCAGAGGTATGCAGGTGATTAACGGTGCGAGTGCGTGGGCACGCAGAACAGAAGAAGGATAAGTGCGTGGGTACGCAGGGGTAACAAAGGCACAGTGCGTGGGTACACAGAGGCGACGAAGACGCAGAGCGTGGGTATGCAGAGCGACGGAGGTTCAGGTGCGTACGCACAAAAAAAGTACGCGGCGCGAGAGTGTCTTTGGGTGCATGGCTTCAGTGAAGTACGTGGCGCGATAGTGTATTTGGGTGCGTACTGTACGCATCGCAGTAGAAGAAGCAGTGTGTGGTCACGCAGTGCAGCAGAAGGAACTCTGCGGGTATACGTAGAGAAGTAGAGGGTGAAGTGCGTAGCGACGCAGGCCAAAGAAAGGAAAGCTGCGTATCTATCTCATGACACTCCGTTGACTGAATTTTTCTGTTGATAAGGTGTTCTGGGTTTAGTTCTGTGTTGTTGATCTGGTTACTGCTGTGAAATCTACATGTACTTGATGATCATTTGATATATATGGATCCAGTTTGAAAATTTATGAAAAGTGGTCCTTGAAAAGAAGTAGGAGGTTGTAGCTCCCTTCCAGGAGAGACTGGAAAACGAGAGAGAGTTGTAGCTCTCCTGCAGGTTGCAGCCTGCATACTGGTAAAGGACTGCACCGTACAGGACCATTGTAAAAGGAGTTTCTAATTTGAAAGAAGATAGAGACATATTGCAGCAGGTGGTTTTCACCCACATTGGGTTTCCACCTTATATCTTGTGTTCTTTGATGTGACTGTCCGTTTTTCTTGTTCATGCTCATTATTTTATGGTACTGATATGCAAAAATAATTCAAAGTGTAAATAAGGAAGATTTGGTAAAGGACTAGATAATACTGATTCACCCCCCCTCTTAGTATTATTTTCAACACCCTCTACACCTTCTTGATTTGTTTACAAATAGTAAATGTTATTAACCACTCGAAGATGTCCTGATTACTGATCGATTCATAAAATATATGATGAAAGTGCTATTTTATAATATGGATGGATATGATATTCTTGATTTGTTTACAACCAATAATCATTATACAATGTGTAAGAGTAAATGCTATTAAGCAATCAAATGATGTTATGATTTATGTGTCAATTCACTGAATAGATATTGTAAAGTATTACATTCACTAACATTGGAGCTTTTTTTAATAGTAGGAATAAGCCTTAATTAATTTTTAGTACTGGGTGTGGAGTCCTCTACACCTTCTTGTTTTTTTTACAACTCATAATCATTACACAATGCTTCAGAGTGAATGTTATTAAGCACTCTAACGATGTCCTAATTACGCGTTGATTAATTACCAATTGGTGTCACATCTCTTGTACTATACTTAAATTTTCTACAATGAAGCTTTTTTGAAGCTTAATTACTTTTTTAATAGGTGTTAACCCGCACCATTGGAGATTGATTAAGTCTATGTGACATTTCACGTGTGTCAAATACTGTGAAAATTGACATGTTGTAGTTTTTTAACATGCGTTTGCAGTTTTAGTTCTATTGGTTTTATTGAGTCTATTTTTTAATGCATCATATTAAAAAGAGCTCACGAGTGTGTAGAAGTGTTGTGTGAGATGGAGGTGTGCAAAAGAATTGTACGAAGGGGGAATGTGTGTATACGTGCGAAAGCTAAATCCTCTTCCTTCACATGAAACAATCAATTTTATTCCATAATCTGACCATGTTGATGTATTTTATGTTTCTATAATCTGTGTATTGGACTCTTCATTGAATATATGTGGCGGTTAATTCCATATAAATGTGAAATGACCTCCAATCTCTTCCTTAACCACAATAAAATTGCTTATTATTAGTTACCCATACTCATGTTTAATGTACATGGATTAATGCTTTAATTGGAAATATTAACACTAAAGTTGCGTTACAATGACAAGTTAATTTTTTTATATAACTTAAGACCTTTACTTTTTATGTTCATCCTTGAACTCAATGCTTCATGATTATATTATCATTAGATTGTTCAAATTATTAATGGTATTTACTCTGAGGCATTATGTAATGATTACTAACTGCGAAGAAATCAAGAAGGTGCAAAAGGCTCTACCGTCGGTATCTATCACAATAGGTTTCAAAAATGAGAGTTGCTACCACATACAAAAATATGTTTTCTAAAAAGAATAAAACAAATTCCTCCACCTCTGCAAGCATTTCCGTCTCTGCATGGTTTTCCCATATATGGATGCCCTACACATTTGTCCTTTCTTGCATGCTTTGCTATTCATTGTTATCAACAGTTGCTATGCCACTTGTTGTCATTACAAAGTTTTCATGGTATAATATTTAGTTGGTTACACTTAATTACATGTCTTAATGCTTAAAGTACATGGATTAATGCTCTGATTTCAATGATTAACACTAATGTTCCACCTCGATGGAAAATCACTTTCTTTGTTGAAAGAAAAACATTTACGTTTTCTGATAATCCTTGATTTTGGCGTTATATGGTAAATTACTTTAGATGTTGATGTGCACAAATGATATGGATAACATGATTGTGTGTATCCCCTGTAACAATGACACATGTTAATCAGAAAAGGACCTTGTGCACTAATTCTATGGTTAAATAACATATAGTTCCCTGCCTCATGGATTTTGTAGGTTGCGCTCTCCACTAGCTCTACGAAATACACTATTAATTCACGTTGAAAACTGAATCACTAAGGCTGACATGGCTACTATGATGTACTATCATGTGTCACTTATTTTGGCCAATTAAGCATCCATAAATCATGTATTGAAACTTCCATGTTTCCTTATTATGTACAATATGTCATCACTTTTCCTACTATAAGACATCAATTTTCACGTCATTTGACATACATTTATTGAGTATTTTCAATGTTTATTGACTAATAAACCCGTAATCAATTCATCGTTCTAGTGCTTATTAGTATTCACTTTGAAGCATTATGTAATGGTAGGGATCCGTAGACATTTACTGAGCAAATTGATCAGTAATCAGACCATCATTCTAGTGCTTAGTATAATTTACTCTGAAGTGTTGTTTAACGATTACCAGTTGTAAACAAATCAAGAATGTGCATAGGGCTCCATAGCTAGTATCCTTCGTAGCAGATTGTAATAATCGGGACTTCCAACATGTACAAAAAGTCATTTCAATTTACATTGAATGACAAGTTTTAGAAGCATTTAAAAGTGGATTTCACGCCACAAAAATATTTTGTTATAGTTTAATTTTAGTTTTAAATATATCATAATTGAATTTTTTATTCCTCCACACTATGCTAAAAATTGCGATTTTAAAAATAATCCTATAACTATGTTTAGAGAGATTTCGCCGAAAACTCTCTAAACATTGTTATGGATCACAGAAGTCTAAATTCCTTAATCCTATAACTTTAAAACTAATCTTAAATTCACATTTAAAAATTAGTTTCCTAGCTTGAATCATGTGCTAAAGAGAGATATGTGTGGGAGAACCATCATATTATGAATTTTTCACTTGTGCACACATTCTCCTAACCAAACACTTCTTCACACTTCCATTTGGCAACACAAACTGCAAAATGTTCATTTTCACTTCATTTAGCATAAATATTTGAATAGACAAAGGTTTGAATTATTAACCCTACTAGTATCCATCACAGTTGATTGAAAGGATGTGTGGAAGAGGATTATGCATGGGAGAACCTATATTCCCCCACTTGCACACTTTCACACACTTTCCACCTCCACACACCTTCGTTCCATGGAAACATTTTGGTAAAATGTCACAAACTCAATTAACCTCCCATTTTGGTGAATTGAAATGTAATCAAGAAATCATTCAAGCGCTTAATAAAATTTACTTTGAAAGTGTAGAGGGATCTGTAACCAGTATCCCTTAAAGAAAATTGCAGAAATGTGAGGTGTTGCGACGTACAAAAAGTTATTTTCATTAGGCCAGTGTGGACCCTGTAAAAAATACTTTAGAATTGATCCTAAATTCAAATTTTAAAATCATTTTCATAACTTGAATCATGTGTGGGAGAACCATTATACATTGAATTATGCATCCACACACACATTCTCCTTTCCAGACACCTCTTCTGCACACTTCCATCTAACACAAACTATAAAAAGTTAATTTTCACTTCATTTGACACAAAAATTTGAATGGTTAGAGATTTGAGTTGTTGCTCCTGCGAGTATCCGTTGTAGCAGATTTAAAGGATGTACAGAATAGGAGTATGGACAAGAGAAACTCTATTCCCCCACTTGCATATTACCACACACTTCCCCCCCTGCAAACGTCTTCTGCACACAACCTTGTTCCACAACAATTTTTTGGTGAAATGTTATATAAACTCAATCAAACTCCCATTTTGGTGAATTGACACATAATAAACACATTGTTCAAGTGCTTAATAGCCAATATCCATTATAGAAAATTGCAAAAACGAGAGGTGTATATGGCACATAAAAAAGGTAATTTTCATTATGACAAAGAAAAAACCCCACATTGCCTTAATTGCACTAGCATATTGATAACTTCTAAAAGAGGCAAGGGCTATGTTGCTTTGTAGCTATCACTCTTGTCTTCATGTATAATTTATATTTTAGAAGTGTAATGGACGGTGGATGGTCATAAGGGTAGATCTACCAAAATAAATAAATAAATGGTGATTTTTGCATGGAAATGCACCAAAATAAAAACAATGGATATTTTTGCATCTATTTTTAGTAGATCGTTTTGGATTTTGGTAGTTTTGTGGCACACTATTTTCCAGCTGATGATTTTCTAATTTTGTTTGGCACATAATTTTTACTTTTGGCTATTTTGTGGAATTTTTTTTTCAACTTATGGTTTTCTAATTCTAGTTAAGTAATTAAGGTTTGAATTTAATTTGAGTTAATGGATTAGAGGTTTTGGATGTCACAGAATCTATATATTGTATTGTAAATGACAAAATTGATTAATGATAAAAATTTGATGTGCGACTCTAAACATTTTTTTGGTTTTCTTGTTAAAATTGATTCCAAGATTAATTTGTGTATTATGTGTGATTGTCATTTTTTGCTTTTCTCTTTATTTCATTTCCTTTGTATATAAATTGCTTATTGTAACAGTTTAGAACTTACAGATATATCTTTTGTTATAAAAATATATTTAGTATAATTAGATTGGGTTTAATATTAAGAATATACTTTACTTTCTTAAAGTAGGTTTAAATTCAAAAGAGATAAGATATGTTATTCTATATACTAAGTAATCAAATATATGCACAAAAATATCCATTATATTACAATCAAAGGAATATTTTACATCAACTTGATGTTTGGATAAGTAATAACCTTAAAATTAAATTATTGTTATTATTGTTTTAATATTTAAAATATATCATGAAATACCTAGAAGAAAATGGCTATAAGAAAACACCAAATTCAAATTTAATTTGATGGAGATAAGGGATTCTATACTTTGGCGGAGATATTTTTGATCCTGCATGTGCATTTATTTGATTTCAACCTTAAATTGAGTATTGTTTTTTTCAAAAGATATGGCTATTGTTATAGGCCATTTTTTTACATCTGACCAGTGAGCCACCTAATGGGATCAATCAACATACTATTCCCCCTTGTCACCATCTTGCACAAATCCCTAAGCATGTTCCCTTCATTCCCCAGAGTTTCGATCCTAAACTACTTCATCTGAGCTAGTTTGAGGACCAATGCTCCTTGTAAGCCTACTTGTGTGTGTTCGCCTACAACTTGCTCCAATGTGGTTTGTGTTGGTCACCAGTAGGTTTCTCCCCTTTCCACCTACATTGGTTCTAGAAATCTAGGAGAATGATCGAGATCTAGAAGCTTCCCCTTCTAGGAGTTTCTGAAAGTTTTTTCAACTACTTACCTTGGATAAAATATTTGACTCCTATCCTTCCCTACATTGGAGTTTTCACCACTTATCCTTTGATCCTATCCCTCCATCAAAGGTGGATCTCTTACCTTAGATTGGTAATTGGATTAAATCCCAACTTACCCAACTTCTCTATATATTCCCAACCTACTATGTTGTTGGGGGTTGGATTTTGGAGAGTGATTCTACCTTATGTTGTTGTAGTGAGTGGTCATCATCTCATGCATTAATGGTGACTGGAGGTGAATATTGTGACAAGGAAAAGACAAGTCAACAATTTGGAGGATCCCTTCTACAATGTCAACTACTACTTATGGTTGTAATCTCCTTCTAGTTATATTAATGCAAATAATTCATTGTTTTCCTATATGTGATGTCAATATTTCATATATTTCAATACCATGTTGATCTATTGAATGAAGTACTTATATGATACTACATAGATCTCGTAGTTTCTTGTCTTGTGTTATCTGACTGTGCAGGTTTTAATTTTGGCATTCAGAGCTAGAATTAAAGTTTCCAAGCTAAATAAGGAGCGAAGTACGCAAAGGATTCCAGGTAGGTATCACTCAATCATTTATTTAATTTAAGGAAAAACATTGTGTTCCTTGTCTCTCTATTGTTCTAGGTTAGCCACCGACCTAGGGGAGATACTTTTGTTTGCAATCGTAAATCTTGTATAAAAGATTGGCGAATCCACTAGGGAATGGAGTATTCCCTTGGTGGTTTCCTTGTTCATTATGTTTTATTACCTCTTTGACAGACATTTGTTGTATCATCCAACAAAGAACAAACCTAGGAAGTGATTTCATTGAGCCTCTTTTGCAATTTTTGTGTCAAAATCATCTTTCCTAGGCCCAACACACCCCTATGCCTTTGACAAAGTGTTTCACCTCACTGTTGAAAATAACAACAAGAAATGTTAAAAATAGTATCCAGAAATTCCAATTTAATTTATCCTTGAATTAAATTGAGAATTAAACTGTAATTATTTTCTCATAGAAACTTGTAGTAGTTAATTAAGTTTAATTAACTTAATTAACTTAGGAATTTCAGGTTGGAATTCTTTCTGTAGTCATGTATATGTTCTACCTAAATTTTAAGTGTCCAGTATGAGTTGAAATTGAGTTGTAATTAGATTAACTTAGTTTAATGAGTTATAGTTAGTTAAATTAGTTCTAACTATTTGTGGAACTAATAGAGGACTAACAATCAGTTGGTGCACTGGTGCATCCAAAAGTGTTACTCCAATTAATTGGATATTCCCTCATGAGAAACTCATGCATGTTAGTTAAGAGAAAGACCCAATTGAGACTAGAGTACAGGGACAATGTACTATAAGTTGTATGATTTACTGAGTTGTAAATATCATGCATGCAATTAGAGAAGGACCTATGTTTGGACTGTGTAGTTTTGGAAGCATGAATTCCCATTAAATATAGGCTATTCTAGGAATTGTGCAAGGAAGTAGGGGCTTAGAGAGTTGCAGAATAGGTTGGATTGGCTTGAGCTAGCTTGTGAGATGTGAGTTGATTATACTTGTGCATGGATTGTTCTTGTGAGAACAAGCATTGTATTCTCATCTTTGATTTCTGATTAATGCAATATAGATAGTAGGGGTTTTGAGTTGTGGCTTTCCCCAAATTAATATTGTGTTATGTGCCATTGATTATCTTCCTCTAGCTGATTATTATTTTCATCAATGTATTGGATTCTGCCGGTTGAAAGTAGAAGTAGATTCGTGTCTCTTGTTTTAGTATATTACATGAGCTTGTGAATCTACAGGAAAATATGCATGGTATCAGAGCTGAATTCAATATTCTAGAGGAGATTTAAAAGTTTTGAATTTTGGGTTACAGGCGAAATTTGAATTTTCAATACATACTTCAGGATCGGCAGATGGAGTTCTACGGTTTGTAGCATGAGTATGCCTTGGATGGACAGGCTGGAGGCTATGTTGGAGGATAATGGTTTAAAGGAATTCATTGATTAAGACATTCCTAAGCCACCAACATCGGATGCAAATGATCTGGTCGAATGGAGGAAGTGTGTGGTAAGAGTAAGGCAGATAATCCTTGAGGGAGTTCAAGACCATATTGTCTCGAGTCTTCATGGGAAGGATACTCAGAATGCTATGTGGAAAGCATTGATAGACCTTTTCCAAAACAAAAATGACCATAAGAAGTTGGCACTTAGAGATAAACTTCGAAAAATAAAGATGGAGGCAGGCAACTCAATTCCAAATTACTTGATGAAGTTCACCCATTGTCGGGATGAGCTTGGAAGTGTTGGAATTATTGTTTCTGAGGATGATATGGTGAGTCTAGCTCTTCTAGGACTTCCCAAGAGTTGGTATAGTTATAAGGACTCTATCAATTGGAGGGAGAAGCTACCGGATCAGGAATGCCTGTGGTCAGATTTGGTACAAGAAGAGTTTCGACAGAACACTAGAGATGGGGCCTCTTCCAAGGAAGTAGAAGAGGATTTTTCCTTAGCGAGTAAGGAAAGTAAGGCTAAGGGAAATAAATCCCAAGGTGAGGCAGGTGGCAAGAAGATGTACTTGTCAAAAGTCAAGTGTTTTCACTATCATGAGTGCGGGCACTATGCCACAAATTTACCATAGGAAAAAGAAAGAAAGAAGGAGCATGCAATAGTTGCAGTAAGTGAAGCACTAACATCACAATTCAAACATGATTTCACTCTCATTGCATGCATGACCAACACTGTCATGGGAGGTGTGTGGTATCTTGACAACGGGGCCTCATTCCACATGGAAGGGAACATAAATCTCTTTAGTGATTTTGAGGAGAAAGACCTCAAGAAGAGCATAGAGTTTGGAGATGATGAGAGGTATAGAGCTATCGGAATCGGTATGGTTACCTTTCAGAGGGAGTCTAGCTCCCCTCTCAGAATCACAAATGTGATGTATGTTCTAGGAATAAATAAGAATCTTGTTTCAGTCATGGTATTGGAAGACCGTGGCTATGATGTGATTTTTAGTAAGGGAAATGTTTTCATTAGACACATTTCCATGGGATAGGTGAAATACATTGGTGCACATGTTAAGAGCCTATATGCTTTTGAGGTAAAATATGCATGTAAATCCTTGAGGAGTAAGGAAAAGGTTTGAGACTTGGTGGTTGAAAGGGAGATAAAATTACCTCTCAATATGCAACCCCATAAGCAGCTTCAAGACGTTGTGGAGTAGCCACAACTAGAGAAGATGAGAGGAGACCGAGTGGAGAGATCCACTCAAGAAGAGAAGAAGCAGTCTCAAAATATTTTTGAGTAGCCATAATTGGAGAAGCAAAGAGGAGACCGAGTGGAGGCATCCACTCATGCAGAGAATTCCAGTAGGGGGAAATTTCGAGCCAAGTGGGTAGAGGGAGGACATGTATCCATACCTTCAGGTGTGAGGTGGGGCGATGTGAAGTGATAGTCCCAAGAGGGCTAAAATTGGGCAGGGTCGATTGAGAGGTTTTATCTCATGGATCATACCTTGCTATGGGATCCTAAAGTACATAGTAGCGAGAGGAATCAATGGAAATTTATGCATTCAAAGATTAGAGTGACAAAGGCTAGAGAAGTCAGATATTGAAGAGTGTAGAGAAGGGCTGAAAATAGTGCATAAAGGAAGAGTTAATAGAAGTGCAGAGTTTTCAGTCGACAAAGGCAATAGCAGTTAGAGACTTTGATGACAGATGCATCATACTGATTCAGGTTGGATGTTTTTTGTTTCTGTAGTTGTTGTAGCATCAACACTAGAGAGAAGTGTTTCATGCAGAACATTCCAAAGGTTCAGGATCGAGATTGAGTGGAATTATTTCCTTGTTGAGAGGGAGTGTTGAAAATAGCAACAAAAAATGTTAAAAATAGAATCCAGAAATTCCAATTTATTTTGTCCTTGAATTAAATTGAGAATTAATTTGTAATTCTTTTCTCGTAGCAACTTATAATAGTTAATCAAGTTTAATTAACTTAATTAGCTTAAGAATTTCGAGTTGGAAGTCTTTATGTGGTCATGTATACATTCTCCCTAAATTTTAGGGGTCCAGTATGAGTTTAAATTGAGTTGTAATCAGATTAACTTAATTTATTGAGTTATCATCAGTTAAATTAGTTCTAACTATTTGTGGAACTAAAAGAGGACTAACAGTCAGTTGGTGCACTGGTGCATCCACAAGTGTTATTCAAGTTAACTGAAGATTCCCTCATGAGAAACTCATATATGCCAGTTTAGAGAAAGACCTAGTTGAAAGTAGAGTGCAGGGATAGTGTACTATCAATTGTATGATTTATTGAGTTGTAAATATCATGCAAGCAATCAGAGAAGGATCTATGTTCATATTGCATAGTTTTGGAAGCATGAATTCCCTTTAAATATAGGCTATTCATCTTAGGAATTGTTCAAGGAAGTAGGGGCTTGGAGAGCTGCACAATATGCTAAGGATTTGGCTTCATCTAGCTTGTGAGCTGGGAGTTGATTATACTTGTGCAAGGATTATTCTTGTGAGAACAAGCATTGTATTCACATAATGGATTTCTGATTGATGTAATATTGTTAGGTCCCTATAATACTAGTGATTACCTCATTACTATTGTAGTTGTATCCCTTATTAATATTGTTGTGCCCCTATTGTGCCCATATTGTTATTATTGTGCCCCATAGAATCCCTCTATTGTTATTT
>APFE030789860.1:3543-70993 GCA_000404065.3 Pinus taeda
TATATGTAATTTAGTATTTAAATTAGTGGGATTCCTCTTGAATTAAATTAGTCGGCTTCTATTTTAATATATCATACTTGAGGTTTTATTTATTTATCTGTTATGGTCGGAAGATTTTTCTCTCAATCAATCTATCATTCATAATCTATCATTTTATGTCCTGAAGTTGGACCTCCTTTGGGGTTTGAAACGTCGACATATTGAACATAATACTGTGGATAATCTGGATCATACTTTTCTAATGTGAAACAAGTAAAGTTGCGCATCAATACATCATTATTTCATAAAACTATTATTCCTCGCAACATAAAGCACATTCATACATAACAAAAGATAATAGATAAAACACAAGAATTTCTGCAACAATTTTCTTTATTGATATTTTGTTAAGCTGACAGACCCAACAATTCCCTGTGCACTCAACTACAGGGGTCCGCGCACTCAGCTATGGACACTACTCCAGGCCTCTGCATACTTAGTTGTAAAGCCTTTCCCTCTTCTATGACTTCTACTTCTGCACTAGACTTCTTCTGTACCCATAGATGTCTTCTTACTTTCCTTAGACATCCCTAAGACACACCTATTTATACAATTCCATGGTCTGCAGACCATGGGTAGATCTTCAAAGCCAACTCAAGTTACATAAAAGAAGGGTAAACCCCTTTTTGATTCTTTAACTAACTACGCGCTCTGCGACCACAACTTGCGGAAACTTTACATCTTCTTTTTATCAAAACTTGGGATTTTGCCCCAAAACTTGGGTTTTTGCCCTAAAACTAACCTAGGGGATCCCATCCCAACATTAAGTCATGCATAAATATTATAAATTGAGTGGATTCGTGCATCATTAATACATTATTTCACAGAAAAGATATCATTAAGCGATAAAACATAACATGAACATAATCAAGCATAATACTCAAGGGCAAGGCGTTTCTCCAAAACAAGTCTTTATTAAGTTTTAGTATTCAATTTACAGGCTTCTCCACCCTGCGCACTCAGCTGCGGACTTACCAAGGCCTCTTGCACACTCTGCTGCAAGTACAAGAAGCATAGTATTCCTACCTTAGCACTTGCCTAAAACAATCTCTATCTTAACTTAGTTACTTCTCCACCTATTCTTAGACTCGCTATGACTCAACTATATATAACATTCTTGCTTACAATACGATGGATCGCGGCCTATGTGTGAGTCTCAAAACTGACCTATTACTTACCCAAACAAGGGGCTAGATCCCCTTTGTCTCCTATATAGCTGTGTACTCCACATCCACATTTCATAGAGACTTTACATAATTTACAAAACTTTTACAAAAAAATGGTTAAAATAACCCCAAAATTGACCCTATGGACCCTATCCCAACAATCATAAAAAAGAAGGTACCTAAACGAAAGAGAAGGCATGCAAATCTAAGGGCACAATATTGCTTGTCATCACTGATGGGGACATCAAATAGATTGGAGAAAATGGCTAAGAAGTAACAATACAGACCTAGAACAAGGTCAATAATCACTACAAAATGATCTTGATATATGTGCAACAAGGAATAGTGGAGTTAAAGGTACTAGTGTAGACATCCAGATAATCGACACAGATAGGTCAGATACTACAGCTAGAGTGACAGATAGAGACGAAAATTGGATTGAGGATTTTGCAGATACCAGGTGGAGCGTTAGAGTTTGAATCCACCGAGGATAGAGAGAAATATAGGGGGCGGGACCGTATGAACATTAACATTGTTGCATTGGCAACTCAAGTATTACATGAGTTCCATGAAACTATTACAGATGAACTAAAGGACCGAGAACAATGCACTTCACTATTAAGCATTCAGGTGGAAAAGGATAGAGATTCGCTGAAGAAGGAGCATGATCAATTGACCAAATAAAGGAATGAAAAATGCCAGTAACAACAACAACTAGAGGTGTCTATTACAAAAACTTGTAGTGAAGTTTTGGATGCAAAGGTTTGTGAAGAAAAATTGCCAGTAGAGAAGGTCACGAAGATCGACCTTGCGATAAAGCAGTCAAAGAATAACCTCGCAAAGATAAAGTTTGAATATGAAGTGAAGATTTCTAAGCTACAAATAAGGCTACATCCATTCAGGCCATAGAAAGTACATGAGCAAAGGGAGAGGGATCTAAAAACTACAATGAAAGGCATCTCCAACACAATGGCGGATTGTGTAAAGTTACTAGATGAGACCATGTATATTTGGACCTCACTGCAAGAGGATCCAAACATTCAGAGGATTTAAGAGGAGCTACAGGTGAAGAAAAAGTAGTGGGAAGAGATCCTGACGTTTGTTAAGGCCCTACAAGTCTCACAAAGGCTTGAAAACATCACTAAAGGGAAGAATCTATAGAAATAGATTAAATATATTTGGAGGAAAGTGTAGATTTTGACAGAGAGGACTTAGCCATGGTAGGATGAAAACCTCCAACTTTTGCAATTAGTAATTTAAAGGCTTAGGGAGCTATGATAGAGGGAGAAATAAGAGTTGAAGAAGACTGCCATACCAACCATAGAGGCAACACTGGAAGAAGTAAGCCGAGAGGAAAAGTAGGTAGCAGAAATAGTCCAACAATACAATGTAATCTACAATGGTATCGTAGAAAAGATCAAGGGAACCGTAGCTGAGTGAATTAGGACAAGTCACATGTGAGTGTTGGGGGCCTATTGGGCGTGGCCCAACTTGGTCAATTTTTGGTCAAATACTCTAAATTTTGAGGAGTGGAGTGCACAAAGTCCGCGAAGTTGTATTTACCGTGCAATGTCTAGGTGCTTCGAGGTGGGGTGAATCCCCTCATTTCTTTATGGGTATTGAGGTTTTAGTTCATTGTTTTGTTGATTCCATGGTATGTGGACAATTGTTTTTGTAGAAATGTAATTTATTTAAGGACATGTAATGCTTTATCAAAAATAAATCATTAGATCACATTATAGAGAGAGCTCAAGTGATCAAGTATTTTGTTCTGTGTTTTGGGTCTTAAGGAAAGGCTCTGCAGTTGAGTGCATGGAGCCCTTGGAAGAGTATGTAGCTAAGTACACAAGCCACCTCCAGCTGGGTGCGTAGGTTGAGAATTTTTATGTACTGAAAGATATATCTCAACAAAGAAGAAGTTTTGGCAAAGCCTTTTGTATTTGTATCTACTACTGGTGTTCTATCTATTTATGTGAAGTAATTACAAGTAAATGGTATATTAGTCCAACTGTTATTTTTCTATTAAAATGAATGTGATAAGGTCTGTAGTTAGAATACACTGCACATGAATGTTTTTAATGTTAGAAGGATAATTAGAGTACAAAAAAGTGAAGTTCAGAGCCACTCCACGTAGTCCCTCGAGGTTATAGAAACCTATTTCTGCAATCACCCATAGCCACCTCAGGTGGGACTTCGACCTGCTTGTGGGTTGTTTCCAAAAGGGATGGTGTCTAAGAATTTTTTTGGTACAAAGTACAAGCTGAACCTAGGTCAAGCCCAACCGAGCCAACAATTAGTGAGCCAACCAATTGTCTATACCATGTCAGATCCACAGAGCTTGATTCAAAACTTCTTAGCCTCTTCAAGCTTATGATCATAGGGGTTTCCATAGGTTTTCAATTCATCATGTGAAACCTTTTCAACATATTGATCATAGACTTTCCTTGACCTAGATATATCTCATCAGGTCCTTACTAAACTTCCAACCTGAAATAATAGTGAATTAGCCATAGATCCTTCATATCGAATTCTATTGCCAATTTATTTTTACACTCTTGAATACGACCTTCCACACTTGTTATGAGAAGATCATCCACATATATAAGAATGATTACAGGTTCATCCTTCACAACCTTGATATAGAGATTTGTATCAACAAAAATCTTCGAGAAGCCCAAACTTATTAGGTTTGTGTTCATCCTTCCATACCATGCCCTTGGTGCTTGCTCAAGGACATAAAGTGCCTTCTTCAACATATAGACATGAGTCTCTTTATGTTTTACTTCAAATCCAAAGGGTTATTCTATATAGACTTCTTCATCAATGGTACCATTCAGGAATGTTTTCTTGACATCCATTTGATGGATGTTCCATCCCATCGATGCTGCCAAATGTATAGTTGTATACCTTGCTTTTGGAGAAAATGTCTCTTCATAATCGATGCATTCCTATTGGGAGAATCCCCTAGCCACAAATATTGCCTTGTATTTATCAATATTTCCATCAAATACATGTTTAATGTTGTGGAGCCACTTGGGAGTTACCACAGGTTTTTCTTCAGGCCTAGGAATGATCAACCAAACTCCATTATTTATTATTTATTGATATTATTCATTCATTCCATCTCTCAATTATTGATGTTTGACAACCTATTAAAAGCTGGATGGTTCTACTTTGATTAACTTTGTCATATAGAATACATACGCTGAATATAATTTGGGCTTCTTAATTTCTCTAAACAGACCCTTGGCTGCTCCATGTCCCTCTGCATCTAGAAGAGTATACTATAACCGATTAGGTGTCTTTCTACTCTTGGGGATGATGAATTGTTTCATAGGTTCATTGGGACCTACTTTCTTCATGATTTTAATCCTCTTCCTCCATAGTGCATTCTTATTCAAATATTAGAAGTTCTTCATCATCAGAGTCAACTCGTAACAGGGAAAATTTTAAGAACCCCCCTAAATTTACATGTATAATAAATGGGCGAATCTCCATGGTATATAGGAAAAATGGAAGGCGATTTTATCAATAATATGATATGTATATATAATTTTTTGGCGAATCTCTCACCAGGCATGGCGAATATTTTACTCAATTATAAAATCTTGTGTTTATTGAATACACAAATGAAATCATTGTATTTCTTTAAAATATCTTTTGAAATCAAAATTACCGAAATTACATATCGATAATCTAGTGGGTGTAAGATAAAATTCACCCGTGCCATTCACAGAAAGCATGAGAAAAAACCTAATACTATATATAAAACCAAGAAAAATTCAAATTCATCACTTCCATGTTCCTGTTTGCAATTAGAAAAATTACCCAAATTACAATCTATTTACTCCACTTCTAGGGACCTCATAACCCCCCTGCCAATACACAAGTATGTTCCCGTTTGCAATTAGAAAAATTACTCAAATTACAATCTGTTTACTCCAGCATATGTTGGAAATTTATAGAAGGATGACTAGTGCAATCAATCCATTCCTTTTAGCCCTGGATTTGTTTCAGTTTAAAACAGAAGTACAAAAATATACTTGTCCAATGTCTATGCTTTAACCATTCACCTTAAGATGTTTTTACAATATAATTTCCTAAGTCTATTTAATATCTTCATTATCATAAAAACCAGTCTATATCCATCTTAACTCCACATCTACCACTCTTAGGGGGATGAAATTTATTTATCCCTCTGAGCACTTGGTAGACCCAGAATTAAGATGGATCTAAGATAGGAATTTCCCCTTTAAATAGTCTATGCTCACATGAAATACCATGGGTCAATACCATGGGTTATCATAAACCTGGAGCTTTAAAATTACTAGTAATTTATAAAATTAATAAAATTAATAATTGATTTTTATTTTATTTTTATTTTAACCAAGCTAAAATGTTTAACATACATTAAATTACAACATCCGTTTTTACTCTTGATTGGATCAAATATTTTTTCACTTTATGCTAGTTTGCATATCACAATATTTGATACCTCTCGGGGGGATATTTGATACCTCTCGGGGGTTAGTAGATCTACAGTAAAGATGGATCTATTCTGGTTTAATTCCCCCATTTAAATAAGCTACATTCCAAGTGAATACCATGGGTCAATACCATGTGCCATTTTGGTGAGTACCATGGGTCAATACCATGTGCCATTTTTATGTTTATTAATACTAATATTAGGGTTAATAATGTTTTTTTGCATGGTATTAATATATAAAAAAAATGTTTTATTTCTTTACCATACCTCTCGTTTATTTATATTTTTATTAATTTACCATACCATTCATAAATACAAGGTGACTTATGGAGTAAATATAAAAAAATGTTTTATTTGTTTACCATACCTCGCTTATTTATATTTTTATTAATTTACCATATCTCTTTTACAAATATGGTATTTGGCCCATAGGATTCACTTAAATAAAACCTCTTTCTTGAGCCTTCATAAATAGAACGAGGGTTATGGACTAAATATAAAAAGAGGTTTATTTATTTACCATGCGTCTAATTTATTTATATTTTTATTTATTTACCATACTTTTGAGTAAGTATAAAAAGACGTTTTATTTATTTACCATACCTCCACTTTACTTATATTTTTATTTGTTTACACCCTTGTATGTATATAAGATGACTTATGGAGTAAATATAAAAAATTCTTTATTTATTTAACATACCTCTCATTTATTTATATTTTTATTAATTTACCATACCTTTTTTATAAATATGGTATTTAGGCCTTTGGCCCATAGGATTCACTTAAATAAAACATATTCTTGAAAATGGGCGAATGGATTCACTTAAATAAAACCTATTCTTGAAAATGGGTGAATGGAAGGTTGTAACTCCTAATTTCAAGGGCTAAATTTGCCTTTTTTACCCTCTCCCTTAAAATAAGGTGGCTATTTGAGGTGATTTGTAAAAATGTACTATGATACAAAATATTCGCCCACTAAAAATTTAAAACCCCTTAATTTCGCCAAAGGGCGAACATTCGCCCCTAAAATCACCCCTACCACTATGTTAGTGCCTAAATCTACCTCAAGTTGAGAAAGGTAGGATCTAGTATAACATCAAACCACACTTAACTTGGTAGCTAGCCCTACCAGGTCGGGAGAGGGCTCTCTCCTTATCAGGCTCAGAAAAATATGATCAATGAGGCTTGAGATGACTGATATGAATACTGATCTTAGACTAGGTATGTGTTCAGAAGAGTTTGAGTGAATTTGATGAAGTTTTGTTGGCTCAAATGGAAAGGTAGATTTGGGTCTGGGGAACGAGGCTCAGTTTTGCAGAGATCTCTATGGGGCAAGGTAGGAAAATGATTTGGTACTTCAAATTTAATGAAATGGAGAGCTTTAGACAGGTGAGAAGTTGAAGAGGGCAAGAAAGTCTCAGGGATTCTCTTCAAACAGCTAAAAACATAAATAACTAAACAAACCATAGGTAGAGCATTGCAATTTCAATGGATTCTACCTTTATCCTTGTTTGATTTAGTTAAGATGAAGCAAAGAGAGATGATGGCATATATAAAACACATATAAGCTTACAATTGTAGAAGGAAACACAATACCAAAGCAAGATCCCACATGAATCCCATAAAGTGTTGCAAACCCTGGTCTATTCCTTAGCCAAACTACTGAAATGTGTGTACAGTGAAGCTCCAAGCTTTCCCAAAAGTCCAACCTTTTCTAATGACTAAAAAAACACAAGATATAGGCAAAAAACAACTCATCCTAGCCTCTAGGGGCTGAGTTTATGAGTTTAGGCAATGGAATAGCTTGCCTTTAAAAACTAGGGAACTGATTCATTCAGTTGGAAACTACCTTTTCATGGATGAATCTACCTCTATGAGTGAAAATTTAGCATAAGTACATAAAAATCCATCAAGTCACATTAAATTACATCATGAGCTTGACAATTAGAAGGAGAAAAGTCAAACTGTCAAGAAACTAGGGGAAAAATAGAGTATTTTGGTCAAACTGAGCAAATTTCCTCCAATGCGCTATGTTGATTTCCCTATGCATAGTGCCTTTTTGCAGCTACGTTTGGAGGCCTTCCTGGTGTCCAAATTTGCTCCAAGTGTACTTTTTGGAATGGTCTACCTGTCAACTTTCCAGAACAAGTAGAATTTTTGCATTTGGCCTCCATTTGCCCTTCCAAAACGGATTTCTCCCAACAATGCTTCCTGTGTATCCAAAAAGGGGCAGAAAGGTCATTTTTTAGGTGTTTTTGACCTTTTTGGAAGCTCAAAACCTATCAAAATTTCTTGGCCATTTGTGGGCATGCATATTTTTCCATGAAAAATCTAAAAAGTTTGAGTTTTCCTCAAAAATAGGTCTCTAGCAGAAGCGTGCGCCAGGTGGCGTAGCGCATCACGCAGAAAGCTCTATTTTTTAGGCCAAAAATTTCAAAATTGCAAAAAGTGTCCAAAATTTCTTGAAATTTGGGCTGAATGTCCTCCATTAAGTGTTGTGTTGGGCCAAGGAAACCTCAGCCAAGATCTTGAGTGTATATTACTCTTTTCTTTTCCTCGATGCCTTCTTCAACTTGGCCTTCAAGTTCCTGATTGTTGCCTTGCAGCTTTTGTTTTTCGCCAAGTAATGGAAGGCCATGTGCCTCAACATAGTTTTCTCCCTATTGGCCTTCTCTAGTAACTTTTCTAAGTTGATATTTGCCCTCTCAAGCCAATACTCATGATCAGCATTGATTTCTTGTTCAAGTGGTGTGAGCTTCACTTTCCTCCTCTTGGCAGCTTGCTGGTTTTCTCGTATGTTTTGCAGCTCCATAATGGTTTGTTGATCCTCTAGTTGTTTGTTTCTTTGCTCTAGGTATTTGATTATCCTCTTGGCTCTTTCTAGATTGAGAGACAAATCAATATGTCTACTTGTTGCTCCTAAATGATCTCCTTAAGCTTTGAGCTTTGTGAGCCCAAATCAGTGTCATCATCCTGAATGAGAATGAAATTTGTCTCCTGCTCTCTTGAAGGCCCCTCATCATGTAATGGCCACTTGCCTTTGTCCTATACTACTATAGACATATTTGGGAACTGTAACCCCAATCTCATATGCCCATAAACCAAGGGCTTCTAAGGCCCTAAAAGTGTTGTTTCATACCCTAAAGGAACAAGGTCAACTGATTACATCATCTCCCAGAAGTTCTCCCTGAAAAAACTACTCAGACCTAGTCAAAACTGGACCATACAGACTTCTCAGTGCTAAGGGTGAAATGCATCTCACTTACTAAATGCAAAAGGTGCGATGCATATTGAAAATCCATTATGTAGGGTGTGATGAGCGAGAGCAGACAAATGGCAGAGGTAGTTGTCTAGGTGGAAACCCAGAGAATCTTCTAGAAACTACTCATTCGACACTTGTCTCTCTGAATTCACCCAGGGATGAGTAAAATATCATGAAATCTCCAAGTGGAACCAATAACTATCAAATAAATGACACTAATCAAAAACCCAGATGCTCACTCATCCACCTACAAACATCTATATATGGATCCCTCATACTAGAGATCTAGGAGGTTGGAATTTGTAAATTGTAAGGAAGTGTTGTTGGTTTCTCTATGGAACATCATAGTGTTGGGTGATCTAGATTTTCATGAGGTGAAGATGGCTTTCATGCTGGGAGGATGGCACTGGGTCAAATCAATGCTCATCGAGTGTTTGGATAGATAGGTCTAAGGAATATGGTACCTCTTCAGACCCTTGGTCACATGTACATTCTACAGATGAGGGGATCATTCGATCAATGATGATAGGAGAGGCACCATGGGAAGAATACCACCATCATTCCCATTTTCAGAATTACCGTGAAGATTATTCCGACAACCTTGATCATCCATCAGTTTTTTATTTTCTATCAAATACTATAAATACGGTGGTTTCTGAGTGAAATCTGTCCATTATTGAAGAAACTATCGCCATAAATATCTCAACCAAGCCAGATGTTGTAGAGAATATTCATGTCGGAAAACCTTGATCTTCTTTAGAATTGGAAATATATTATGCTCTCTTTCACGAATTCAGAGATGTCTTTGCACGGTCATATGAAGAAATACCAGGCATTGACTCGAGCATAGTTGAACATGAAATTAAGATGTATCTAGATGTCAAACCGGTACGACAACGGCTTCGGAAAGTGCACCCAAAGAAAGCCGCTGCCATCAAGTCAGAAGTTGAAAAAATTTTACATGCTAGTTTCATTTACCCAGTTCCTCTAACTGATTGGGTATTGAATATTGTTCTTGTGATGAAAAAGTAAGGAAAGATTAGAGTGTGCATCGATTACAGGGATATAAACCAAGCTTTTCTGAAGGAAAACTATCCTACACCCTTCATCGACTAGATAATTGACGAATGTGCTGAATGCAAAATATTTTCATTTATGGATGGATCTTTTGGGTATAATCAAATTAATATCTACCCATAGGACCAGTCAAAGGCTGCATTTATTTGTCCGTGGGGCACATTCGTGTACTACAAATTACCTTTTGGTTTAAAGAACGTAGGGGAAACTTTTCAGAGGGCTATGAATTATGCCTTCCATGACAACAAGAACATCGTTCAACCATATATCGATGATATTCCGGCTCATTCACGAAAGCGGACTGATCATCTGCAGAATTTGAGCTATATTTCTACGTTGTCGATACTACAAGATAGGACTCAATCTACACAAGTGTGAGTTTCGTGTTAGTTCTGGTCATTTACTTGGCTTTGTGGTTTCAAAGGATGGGATTCGTCTCGACCCATGTAAGGTTCAGGCAATCATCGATATGCCTCCAACTTCAAATTTTCTCTAGATTCAGAAACTCCAAGGGAAAGCAAACTTTCTTAGGAGGTTCATTCCAAATTATGCCGAACTTGCTAAAGGTTATATGCGCCTTTTGAAAAAAGAAGTGTCCTTCAACTGGGATCAGGTTGCACAAGCTTCCTTTGATGCTTTAAAGGAATCACTAGTAAAAGCATCATTAATGTACGCTTCTGACTATCAAAACGACTTTAACTTGTATCTAGTTGCGACAGATACAACCATCCCCATGGTTTTAGTTCAAGAAGACAATGGAATCGAACATCCTGTCTATTATTTAAGTCGCAACTTAAAGGATATGTAAAGCAAGTACTCCTATGTTGAAAAGTTGGCCCTAGCAGCTGTTTAGCAGTACAAAGATTTTGACACTATATCCTCTTTTGCAAAACAACCATTTTGTTAGATTGCAACCCTATGACTTACATCTTGTCGTGTCAATTACTTGGGGAGAAAATATTCGAAATGGATAGCTATTTTGCAAGAGTTTGATCTGGAATTCACAAAATCCAAATCAAAGAAATCTCTAGTTTTCGTGGAGTTACTATGCAACTTCCCATCGTCGTCCAACGATTCAACATCAAGAGCATCAATCGTGGATGAATCTATGTTTCTGATATCATCGAGAAATCTGTCATATGTAGATATAATCATCTATCTCCAAACCCAAACATATAGGCCTAATACCTCTTGCTCAGAACAACGACGTACTCGATACCAAGAAAAAGACTACATGATCATCGATGATACACTTTATCATCGTGGTATCAATATAGTTCTGCAAAGGTGCCTCACCCATGAGGAGGTTGAAAAAGTCTTGAATGATTGTCATTCAAGCACATGTGGGGGGCATCAATCTGGTTATGCTACAGCACAAAATATTTTACAAGCAGGTTACTTCTAGCCAACAATGTTCAAATATTGCATAACAGCAGTCAAAAGTTGCCATGCTTGTCAAATATTCAACAACAAAACCAGAATACCACCCACACCTCTGCATCCAGTAGTTGCTATTGGGCCATTCGCCAAAAGGGGCATATATTTCATGACATGTAACCCCACCTTGGTCGGGGGGCATGGGTATATTGTTAATATAACAATGTGCAGCAAGGAAAAATAATAACTCAGCAAATAAAACCATGCACGGGCAACACAGGAATTTAACGTGGTTCACCCAACCAATCTTGGCTATGTCCACCAAACATAGGCATCGGAAATTCTTTATTAATCAAATAGGAGATTACATAAATCAAATCCTCACAAACTCTCACTAAAAAACAATCCGTATGGATACCTGTTATATAGCAAGGAGAATCTAACTGCCACATAAAACCTCTCAACTCAAATTTAGAATGCATTAACTCCCTCCCAACAACCTGGAGCTAATCTAGCAAAAAATTCCTATTGTTGTCATCTACTGAGATTTTTTCCTATTTTACATAAAACAGAAAATCTCAACAATCTCCACCTTGACAACAATTAGCCTGATGCCCTGTTTCTTTATTATTTTATCTTTTCTGCAAGCCAAGAGAAGCCAAACACCAATGTAGCTTCTCTAACAAAACTGGTTTCGTGAACATGTCTGCACAATTCTCCTTTGTATGCACCTTTTCAAGAGAGACTCCCCTTTCAGTGATAACCTGTCTTACAAAATGGTACTTGATCGGTATATGCTTTTATTTACTATGATAGGCCGGATTCTTAGACAAATGTATTGCACTTTGACTATCACAAAATAACTTGATGTTGTCCTGCAGCCTACCAAACTCACCAAACAAACCTTTCAACCAAATCGCTTCTTTGCAAGCATGAGAAGCAGCGATGTATTCTGCTTCAGTAGTGGATAAAGCAACAATATTCTGTAGCTTTGACATCCAGCTAATAGCTCCACCTGCAAGAGTAAAGACATACCCTGAAGTTGACCTTCTCTTATCCAAATCACCTGCAAAATCGGAATCAACATATCCGCAAACAAATTCACTACTATTATTGTAAGTGATATAGTAACTACTTGTGCCTCTCAAATACCGAAGCACCCATTTCACTGCTGACCAGTGTTCTTTACCCGGATTTGCCATATACCTTCTAACAACCCCAACTGCATGTGAAATATCTGGTCGAGTACAAACCATCGCATACAATAAACACCCTACTACATTGGCATATGGAATTCGAGACATATAATCCTTTTCTTCATCTGTATTAGGACATAAACTCGAAGAAAGCTTGAAATGGGAAGCGAGAGGGACTGACACAGGCTTCACGTTATTCATACCAAACCTCAAAAGTATTTTCTCAATGTAATTTTGTTGTGATAGCCATAGCTTACCATTGTTCCTGCCTCTGAAAATCTCCATGCCCAAAATCTGTCTTCCTGCTCCTAGATCTTTCATATCAAATGTCCTTGCCATCTGAGCCTTCAACCTATTGATTTCTTCTATGCTTTTTCTTGCTAAAATCATATCGTCAACATACAATACCAAGATAATGAATATGGCATTATTTAATTGTTTAAAATAAACACAATGATCATATTCACTTCTAACATATTTATGACTCAACATGAAAGAATCAAACTTCTTATACCACTGCCGAGGCGACTGCTTTAGGCCATATAATGACTTCTTGAGCCTGCAGACAAATTTCTCATTGTGATGCTGAACAAACCCTTCCGGTTGTTCCATATATATTTCCTCATCTAAGTCTCCATGTAGAAATGCAGTCTTAACATCTAATTGCTGCAACTCTAAATCAAGTAAAGCCACTAATGCTAACACAATTCTAATTGAAACAATTTTAATCACTGGTGAAAAAATGTCATGAAAGTCAATACCGGCTTTCTGAGAAAACCCTTTTGCAACCAGCCGCGCTTTGTACCTATCTTCTGTATCATTCATGCCCCGTTTCAGCTTGAAAACCCATTTACACCCCACATTTTTCCTGTCTTTCGGAAGCTCAACCAGATCCCATGTGCCGTTCTTACCCAAGGCCATCATTTCGTCCTTCATGGCTGCTTTCCACTTGTCACTTTTCGAACCTTCTATTGCTTCCTGATAGCACAGAGGTTCATCGTCATTAGCAGTAAATGCAACAGAAGTGACATAATCATCATACCTTCTCGGTGGCCGTTTGATTCTTATCGACCTCCTTAAGGATGTTTCTGGCGCTTCCTCAATTGGCTGACTACCATCTGTAGGAACTTCTTGATGATCAGTATCTGAGACCTGTTCATGATCTAAACCTGAACCATGTTCATGTTCTGATTCTGAAACCTATTCATGACTAGTATCTGAACTATGGTCATCATGACTATCATTAGAAATGCTATCAAACTGAATGTGCTGAAAGTTAGATTCATCATCCTGTTTCAATCTACTATCTACATCTAACTGTACAAGAGAGGATTCATTAAACTTTACATCTCTGTTGATGATGATTTTGCGGGTAGTAGGATCCCACAATCTATATCGCTTTGTTCCAACACCATACCCAACAAAGATATACCTTTTAGACTTTGGATCTAATTTAGTTCGCTGATGTTTAGGCACTAGAGCATATGCATCAAAACCAAACACTCTGAGTTTAGAATAGTCACAAGGGTGTCCTGTCCATACCTCTTGCGGAGCCTTGCAGTCTATTGCCGTTGATGGAGATCGGTTTATCACATAACAAGCAGTTGCCACTGCTTCTGTCCACAACTCCTTCGGCAACCCAGCGTTACTGAGCATACACCTTGCTCTCTCTAGAAGAGTCCTGTTCATGCGTTCAGCAACTCCATTCTGCTGAGGAGTATAAACCGTGGTCTTATGTCTCTCGATCCCTGCATCCTTGCAATAGCTATCAAACTCCTTCGAAGTAAACTCACCACCATTGTCAGTTCTTAAACACTTTATTGTTCTACCAGTTTTGTTTTCTACCAATGCTCTAAACTGCTTGAAAACTGAAAAAACATCAGACTTCTTTTTCAACATGAAGACCCAAACTTTCCGAGAAAAATCATCAATGAATGATACAAAATAAGACGAACCACCATATGAAGCTGTAGGAGCTGGACCCCACACATCTGAATGGATATAATCAAGTATACCTTTACTAGTATGTTTGCCTGTTTTAAACTTTTGTTTACTTTGTTTAGCAAACAGACAATGTTTATAGAAATCCAATTTTCCAGATATTAGATTAGGAAGTAACTTTCGGTCAGCCAAAATTTTCAATCCTCTTTCACTCATATGCCCCAATCTTTGATGCCATAAGTGAATGGAACTACTGTCATGTTCAGACACAGACACATGATCTGACCTAGTTCTACCTTCTAACTGAAATAGATTTCCTACTTTCTTAGCCTTCATCACTAGTAAGATACCTTTGTAAATTTTCATAACTCCACCTTGAATTACAGTTTTATATCCATTTGAATCAAGTGCTCCTAATGAAATCAAATTTTTTCTTAAATCTGTTACATGCCTTCAGTTAATATTCTAGTTGTCCCATCAAACATTTGTAGTTGTATGCTCCCAATCCCCACAATATTACATGTTACATCATTACCCATGTATACAACTCCATCATTAATTGATTTATATTCCTTAAACCATTCTTTATGGATACACATGTGGTTTTATGCACCGGAATCTAACAATCAATGTTGATCATGATTTGACACATTAACTGATAATACTTCATCACTCATACCTGAACTAGATGTTGAACCTGTATCTGTCATATTTGCCTCCTTCTTCTCTGTTGAAGAATCTGCTTTTGAAGTTTGCTGCTGTCGCTTCCAACAATCCTTCTTTAAATGCCCTGATTTTCCACAAAACCAACACTTTAGCTTACTCTTCTTCCCTTTTGACTTTTAACGTGAGTCGCTCGGCTTCCGGGGGCATCTTTCTTTCGAACGACCTCTAACCATCATAGCTTCTGATGTAGAGGTTTCAGAATGCGACCTTCTCCTTGTTTCTTCCGATACTAAGGATGCAACTACATCATCAAACTCAATAGTTTCTGATGAACTAATACTTATAGAAGTAACAAAATGATCCCATGACTCGGGCAACGAGCACAATAAAGTAATAGCTTTATCCTCGGATGGAATTTTTACTTCTATACTTTGTAATTGCACAAGAAGAGTATTAAAAGCATTTAAATGATCAGCAATCGATGTACCTTCCTTCATTCGAAAACTGTACAATTGTCGCTTTAGGAGAATCCTATTGGTTAAGGATTTGGTCATGTACAGTTTCTCCAGTTTCATCCACAAACCAGCAGCTGTTGTCTCTGACACGATATTAAACAGGACATCATCAACTAGACACAGTCGAATAGCACTTATCGCTCTTTCATCCATCTCGGCCCACTCATTATCTGTGATGTTGTAAGGCTGTTTGGATTTGCCCAACAACGCCTTTGCCACGCCATGTTGGACAAGCAAATCATGCATATTCACCTTCCATATCTCGAAATTATTTTTTCCATTAAACTTCTCAATTTCAAACCGGGCACTTTGAGTTTTTGCCATCTTGTATCAACAAAAAACACAATAATCTCCAAAATCCAACTTTTAAATACCAGCAATTAAAAACTGCCTATGCCTTATATGCCTTTGCTTTTAAAAAAAAACTTTTTGTTTGTTTGTTTACTATGCAAATTGGGCAATAAGAATAATCTCAAAACAAAACTCTTGTTTTATTTGTGCTGTGCATATTACAGCACACAACCGAGTAGAGCAAAGTGTAATGGAGCAATGCGCACACAACAAAAAAACCAATCCAATACGCACCAGAAAAACCAATCAATACACACCAGTGATCAATACGCACCAGCATCAATTGAAAGCTCCAGCAATCATATACGCACCAATTCAACCATCTCTGGTCTATACTTAATGCTTCTGCTCCTTTCGTTATTTAATTTAACAATGCGCATTAAATGCATCCTGATTTTACTACTTGATTGTAACTTTTCAATCACTTATTCCTATATGTGAAAGTCAAACCAATGTACTCATTAAATGCCCCCAAAACTTTTATCCCTGTACCCAAAATCACTGAATGGATGCACCTCGAAAATCATTACCAGGTGTATGAAATCATATTCAAACATGACCTTACGAATCAAAGGCACATTATTAATTATAATAATTCAATTTCCACTATAACATAGAACATTAAAAAAAGAGGGCATACACAAAATATGCGCACGCATTAACACTTGTTAATTGGAGCTTGTTAATATAACAATGCGCATGCAGCAGTTGCATATAATAAAAAAACCTTCTTGCATTAACATGCAAGTAATACCTCCACCAGCAGACTCAGTTACCGCTCTTCTGCCTCGGATTTGGTTGTCGTTAATTGGAGCTTTCACAGGTCTGGAAACTTTATTATGCGGCGCATTCAACAGTTGATCTATGACACTCCACCTCCAACACACACTCCAACACTCAGCTACACAGCAACCGCCTTCTACTGCACCATTCAACGCGCGCACCAGGCACAATTGTGATACTCCATTCAACACAGCACTGAAACGCTGGTCCACGCATCAGCAATCAAATGCACTTCAACGCACAGTTTTGTACCAGACTTGGGCCACTCCTCCGCTGCGCAAATTTGATACCACTTGTTAATATAACAATGCGCAGCAAGGAAAAACAATAACTCAGAAAATAAAACCATGCACAGGCAACACAGGAATTTAATGTGGCTCACCCAACCAATCTGGGCTACGTCCACCAAACGTAGGCATCGGAAATTCTTTATTAATCAAACAAGAGATTACATAAATCAAATCCTCACAAACTCTCACTAAAAAGCAATCCGTATGGATACCTGTTATATAGCAAGGAGAATCTAACTGCCTCATAAAACCTCTCAACTCAAATTTAGGATGCATTAACTCCCTCCCAACAACCTGGAGCTAATCTAGCAACAAATTCCTATTGTTGTCATCTACTGAGATTTTTGCCTATTTTACATAAAACAGAAAATCTCAACATATATCATAGTCGCGGTTGACTATTTTATGAAATGGGTTGAGGCGATGCCTACATTAAACAACAACGGCGAAATGGCTACTCTTCTCTTTTTCAATGATGTAGTCTCTAGATTCTGTGTTCCACAAGCTATAGTCACAGATCATGGATCGCATTTCCACAATCACATGATGGTTCAATTGGCTGCCAAATTAGGACTATCCCATGACAGCTCTACTTCGTATTATCCACAAGCTAACGGGCAAGTTGAGGCGATCAACAAAATCTTGAAGCGCATGTTGCAAAGGATGATTGGAGTCCATAAACGGAGTTGGCACCTAATCCTATACACAGCCTTGTGGGCATACCAAACATCGGTGAGAAATGCAACAAGATTTACACCCTTTCAGCTGGTGTATAGCCTGGAAGCAATATTACTAGTTCCGTGCGAAATTTCATCTCTCAAGCTCGAAATCAACTTTCTCCCCGAAACTTCACAGGAAGAGGCTCGTTTCTTGGAATTAATCCAATTGGATGAGACTCGTCCTGATGCCACCTTGGCTAAAGAAGCACATAAGAAATGAGTCAAGGTGCAATTTAACAAGAATGTCAAAGCCCGTGTCTTCTCAGAAGGTGACCTAGTCTTACTTTATGATCAGGAATTCGATAAATCGGGAGCAGGTAAGTTCTAGTCTTTGTGGATGGGTGTCTATATTGTTAAGCCTATATTAGCAAAAGGGGCCTATGAGCTAGTATATTACAATGGAATTCCACTGTCGCAACCTCGAAATGGGTTGTACCTTAAGCGTTACTATGCTTGAATAAGCATAGTAATCTCTTCATATGCTTTTATTACATTTTTTTTTTCGTCAAGAGTGATCATTTTTGTTAGGTAATCCACTTTTTCATTTTTTTCAGATGTCGAACCTATTGGAATAATTTGTTGGATATGCTGACGGAGCTAGTCGTAGTACATGGAACCTTCTTCTGCACCCTGGGCCATCTTTGATCCAAGCAGCGAGTTAGTGAGTTTCAGAGGGGTATGTATTGGTCAGTCAACGAACAATATTGCTGAATATAACGCATTAATAAAGCTCCTCTCTGATGGCATCACACACGGCATATGCCAACTTGTCGTCAGGCTAGATTCACAACTCGTCATTCTACAGCTTATTAGCATCTATTCCATTCAGAATCCAGCTATCTATCATATGTTCCTAAGGGTCAGGATTTTGGAAAGGCAGTTTAATTCTATTCAATATCAACACATTTCCAGAAACTTAAACACATTAACTGATTCATTAGCAAATTATCTGTTAGATAGACATCTGCAGCATTTATAAAAGAAAATCATTTCATCAACATTTGCATTAGGATCATATAACTTAACCAAAATAAAGCTCCGAAAATCAAAAATATATATAACTATTTATATTTTTTACATAATTTTCTGCGTCAAGGACAAAATCAGTCATACGATCCAAAAACTCAAAAATGCAGGAAAGCACCCTAGACTAATGGTGCTGGTGATAACAAGTCACTTCCTATGCGATCATGCGTAGTATCCTAGTCCATCGACTCGGTACGCCAATAGTATGGCATTGTATTCTCAGAGGTAACTTGTCGGTCTTCGCATCTGGAATACCGAGAGTGAGGCCCTCAATCTAATCCTGCAACACTGTAAGGGTCTTGGCTACATCTAGATCATGAAGGACAGCCCTCCCTACATCCTCTCCTACTGGAACGACAGCTGCTACCCTCGGGTGCACTGTTGGTCGCACTGGTCCAATATCTACATGGATACATGAGTTTGATTAGTTTTGATAACATTTAAAAAACATAAGAAAATCATAAAGGCAGTAAACAACGACATGGTCAGAGATTTTTACCCATGACACCCCACTGCTCGCTAGCTGGCAGCACCAAATCTGGGTCACCTTGGAAATCCATCCCAACATATGGATATTCGCATACACCATCTGCTAACGGTTGAACCACTCGAAGAAAGCATCAGAAAATGAAACCCGTGACTGACCAGCATATCTTTCCATAAGGTCAACCCATCTTTGCATCTGTGGCTCTGTCGGTGCTGGTAGTTTGAGTGAAATGTATTGTGGTTGCATCAGTGGGATCCTCTCGAAGGCGAAAGTGGTCAAAGTAGAACCATAACCAAATTTTTTGGATCTTCCATTCTTCACCTTGGTAAGTTGTTCTTTTATCACTAGAAGTACTGCATCACACTAGTTGAATACCTTTGGTTCAAGGAATTCCAAGGCATACTGCATATAGGACCTATTAGCCAAGTGAAGAGCCACACTGCCAGTGAATCTAGCAAAGGTGAATAAGATAGTCCTCAAGGACTAGTCAGTGACGTCTCTAATACTGATCTTGTCATCCCTGCTTGGCTGAGATCCATCTCTATCGTATCAGCAAATGTAATCCCTCACAGATTTGCCCCCACGGGTGGAACTTGATAATGAGAGAGAGGCACCACGCCTCGACAAACTGGTCAAAAAGTAGACATCCTCAATAGTAAAAGCGATGGATTTACCTCTAATCTGGAACACTTGGTTGGTAGGATCCCAGGCATCGAGGAAATATTGCAACAAGTTTATTTGTTGCTTCATGCTAGATATGCAGAAGAACTTGAGCAAGCCATAGTTCCGCAATGCAGTTACCATACCCAAATCATGTAAGGCAATCATATCCTCCTCTTCATGCTTGCATTCACGCCATGTAATGACCATCTTATTGCGATGAATCTCTGAAAAACAAACAAGAGAAGAATTAGGATCCTAATTTGGGCAAAAACATGCAAAAATTCCATCAAAAATCAGTGCATAAAGTTTCCTCCTTGCGCCCATCGCACCCTACCTGTGTACTAGGTGAGGTGCATATTGACTAGCCAATGGCCAGCTCAGTATGCATCACACCTTTCGATGTGTACTAGGTGCGATGGGGAGAGAATGAAATGTTCAAACCCTAGAGGCTTAGAAAAGCAGGAAAACATGCACAGAATCAGAAAAGGTAACAATACAATTGAAGAGCCCAAGTTTAGCTCCTACCTAGTCCAGATGGTGCCAAAAATCATCCGCAGAGTCTCCTGGAATTAGTTGATGAAAATCGAGGGGGAAATGCACCTCCAGAGATCCAACAATCCCAAATTTGAATGAAATGGTAAAATGAGAGGTAAAAACTATTTTTATGTTATTACTCACGTAATTCAAGTAAGGTATTAGTTTTTTAACTCATTTTTCAAGCATGTACATTTCTAATCTGTTTAATGGAGCAATTGAACAGGTAGTACAACTGCCAAGATAACCTAGTGTTAATAGTGAATTAAACATCTGTGACTATTATCACGAGCAGTTTTACATGAAGTTCAAGCTCGTTAAAAAATAAACCTAGCGATGAGAAAATGTCCCCCCAGAGTTTAAGCTCAATAAAAAATGAACCCATCCTTTGGTAAATAACGATTGTGATTGCATAATCATCAGCTTTTGAGCCTTGGTCGTGTTCTTACCATCACCTCCACTCTTTCTAGCTTATCATACACCTCCATTTGATTGTTTACCCCTTTTGAGGAACAACTGTGATGAGTGATTCTATTAGCCATTTTTTTTACACTACCATGATTGAAAAGTTCCAACCCTTACCTGGAACTAGTTGCTATCTGAAAACATCAGTCGTTCCTCAAAAAATGAGTCTTCTTTAAGCTCTTTTCATCTGACTCGTAAAATATGAAAATATTGTCAAGCACTTGGCCTCTCTAGCTCGTGAAAGTGATTGGAAGTGCCATCCCTCCTCTAGATTTTAATCTTTTTGGACATGAGGGATCATTGCACAAAAATATTGAGTGCTTGTCTTGTTCGGCTCATTAAAACTATCGAAATGTCATCCGTTTAGTATTCGTTTATAGTTTTTCGGACTTAAGGGATTATGCTATGAAAAAGGACTATGGGAGTTTCCTTTCCATTTATTTTTAGACTCTCTAAAGTTGAAAAGGACTGAGTTATCTTTGTCATTAAACTCATTAAAACAATAGAGACAAACTTGTCCATGCAGAAAAGAGTGAGTTTCATTGTCACTAGGCTCGTTAAAACATAACGATGAGATTGCACGAAGGGAAAATTATAGAAAAAGCATATGTTATCCTCCTCAAGCTTGATAAAAATAAAGAGGTACTAGTCAACAATGACTCGAGAAAACTGGGAAGAAAACTTGAAGAAACTTTATTGGTAGCAAGTCGCTCTTGAACATGACACTTTCACTCCATAACCATGATTGAGTCGGGTTGGGTTATTTCGTTCACCGGTCATATAACCATTGGTCATCTGTACCATCCATCTTTGGGGTTAGCACTACTAATCCATTTCAGTGTCGCCGATATGTTCTAAGAGAAGTCGCTCAGAGAATTCACCAACCCAGCTTACATTTCATCCACTACAATACCTTCACGCTTCATTCTTTCATGACCGCCACCCTAAACCTTGTATCATCAGATCGTTTTCACCTCCGTAAAATCAGTTGCTCCGTTCCTTGTCGTAGATGTGGGATTCACTAAGGCCCTCCTACAATGGGTCACTTCTTGTCAACATCAGCTCATTATCCAAGAAGTTGACTTAGGAACAACCCTTTTATTACTTTGAAGCTTGCATGCCTCAATGGCAAGTTTCTCGCTTCTGGTGACAGGTTTACGTCAACGGCCTTTGATCGGGAGATTTTGCATGGTGTTCGACATTGACTCATGTATTCGCACCACATGAATTATACTGTCGTACCTTGAAGGTCATTATCATTATCGGTGATTCCTCTCGTGCCTGTTAACAACTTACATCATTGGCTGGTAATTAGGCAATGTCTTTCCATGTTTGACATCAGAACATCCTTTCATATGGATCGACTTGTACTCCGGGTGAAGATTGAACAAGTTTGAAGACCCCGGATCCAGTTTCATCCATCCAAGCTGCAATATATTTAGGAAAATAAAGACATCAAATGTACATCATAGTTACATAGATAATCATCCAAGCTAAAGGATGATGGCTCTACCAGAATCATCAGTCTACCACATAGACAGTTGTCTAACCAATGTACTTGAAAATGAATTTATAAAACTAAGCATGGGAATGCCCGCCTCAGCTAGATCATGAAAAATATTATGAAGATAATTTATTGTATTGTATCTTATTATAGGTCACCTTCCGATTTGAAAAACCTTGGATCCTCATGATAAAGCATTTCACCCGACATTAGAAAATTTAGGACATCATGCTTTAGGGGGCAACTATTATAGACATATTTGGGCACTGCAACCCTAATCTCATATGTCCATAAACCAAGGGATTTTAAGCCCCTAAAAGTGTTGTTTCATACCCTAAAGGAACAAGGTCAGGTGATTACATCATCTCCCAGAAGTTCTCCTTGAAAAACTACTCAGAACTGGTCAAAACTGGACCATACAGACTGCTCAGTGCTAAGGGTGCGATGCATCTCACTTACTACATGCAGAAGGTGCGATGCATACAGAAAAGCCCTTCTGTAGGGTGCGATGAACGAGAGCAGACAAATGGCAGAGGCAGATGGCTAGGTGGAAACCCAGAGAATCTTCTAGAAACTGCTCATTTGACACTTGCCTCTCTAAATTCGCCCAGGGATGAGTAAGATATCTGAAATCTCCAAGTGGTACCAAGAACTATCAGAGAAATGACACTAATAAAAAACCCAGAAGCTAACTCACCCACCTGCAAACATCTATATATGGATCCCTCATACTAGAGATCCAGGAGGCTAGAATTTGTATCTTCTAAGGAAGTGTTGTTGGTTTCTCTATGGAACATCATAATGTTGGGTGATCTAGCTTTTCATGAGGTGAAGAGGGCTTTCATGTTGGGAGGATGCCACTGGGTCAGATCAATGGGTTGTAATCCTCTCTTCTACTACTTCTATCAATAAATCTATTTGAGTTTTCCTCCATATTCTTGTATATCTTTGAATCTTGTGTTCGTATATGCATTTTTATGGTTAATATATATCTAATCCTATATTGTTTATGGTTATAGATCTCTATGCTTTGATGGTATTATGTTGCTTTGACTCTACAGGAGTTCTTTGAAGTGGGATAAGTAAGGAAAGATTGGCAAAGCTCTGTCAAAGGGGAGAGGAAACAAGCAAGGAGCCAAGCAAAAGACTGAAGTTGGTACTCTCTGCTTCTCTCTCATCTATTTGTCATAAAGGAAAACATAAGTGACTTTAGTTTATTTGTTTATAAGATAACTACCTATATTAGTGGGACTAGAAGCTCTGAATGGACACTAGCTTTCCCAATAACATGTACCTACTTTGTTGATGGAGGACGCAAGACCCCTTCCACCCTGGGTGGAGATAATACTTGCTTTTCTGCTGCAAACAACCTTCTAGTGCCCTTTTGGTAGGTGATAAACACTGACACTCTAGCGGTTTGTGTCTCATGAATCTCTGGTTGATGTGAAGGTCCACCTATCTCATGAAAAGCTGCTAGAGACTCTTGAGGACCTGTGAAGACCTCATGTGAAATGAAATCCTCCCATGAGATGTTCTGTAAACCAAGTTGATGCAAGACCACAATTTTGATTAATGCAAAATGATATATGCTGTTATACTATTGCTGAGGAGACTTCCTTTGCACTAAGGTGGTCATCTTCTCAATGTTCTGGCAAATAAAGTAGGGGAGATTCATCATTCTCACCCTCGTAAAATGCATCAACAATCTAATTTGATAGGCATATAGGCAAGAAAACGGACCCTCATAGTTGAAATACTTAATGATGAGTTTCATCAAGGTAGCATATGAGTCTTTCAGATACTAGAAGGGAAAAACTCTGCTGAGATGTCTCTGATAACCAACCTTGATGTAAGGCTCATAATGTTCTCTATCAATCTGCTGCCTTTTATTTCACTGCTCACTGACATTTGGAATGTCAGTTGCTAGAGAAATAGACTCCGGTGTCAAGGTGAATGTCACACCTACTAGAGTGACTTAGCCATTATGAAGATGGAACACAAACAACTTGGCCAACTCATGATGATACTGGACTCTCTCTACCATCTCACAGAACTGATAACATGATTGGTGTTGAAAGCATGTGACAACAAGAGGGTAGGCCTACAGCTCGGCAAGTGAAGTAGGCTCCTCTCGTATATGTTTACCACCCTTGTAAAGTCTCCTTGGTGCATGCATTTCTCTAGGAGAATCATTGTGTGTCTCCTCATCTTGGTCATAGGAAGGATCAGATTCCATGTTTGCCAAATGTTTGGTTCTCTTAGATGAGTATGAAGAGATTTAAGGCGTCTTTAGTTTTTTGCTACCAAGGATGAGAATGTATGAGGGACTGTGGAAAGAAGGTGTATGAGGGGTTTTGGGAATGTTTGCTGACAAGAGTTTGGGGAATAGAAGGGTTTTAGGTATAGTAATTAGACTTTGGGATAACAATTAGGGTTTAGGAATTTGTAGCTAGGGTTTAGGATAGTGGGAGTTAGGGATATGGGGTTAGTGAATTTATGGATATGGGGATTATGGAATGAGTTGATGAAACTGGAAAATAAATGAGGGAATCAAAGAGTGAGGGAGTGATGGAGTGGACTTTGCAGCAAAAAAAAAAACAAACTCTAAACCCTAAGCAATTTTTTTTGACCAAAAATTGCAAGGAGGTATGGTTTCAAGTTTATCTCATTAAATCACCATAAATCTTAAGAGAAACTCATTCAATGGTAGTGGAACAATGCTTGACTTACTTGAACAGGTGGAAATTGAGCAAATTTGGCAATTTTGATGAGTTCATGGGTGAAATCAGACTTGAAGCCCTATGCACTGCACCATAAACCCAACACACTGCGCCACTTTAGTGCACCGTGCCTGTGTATTTTTTTCACAACGGAGGGTGCCCCAATATTCCACGCCAGCTTTATGCGCCGTGCCCACGACCTAATGCGCCACGCCCCTAAAACTTGCCAATTTTGCTGCGACTTTTCTCTTTCTCTCCAACACGGCCTTTCTCTTGCTCAATATTTCTCCTTTAGGTGCAAATGAGCTCTTTGAACATGACAAATGGTTTATGTACAAAATATTTTAATTTTCCACTCATAAAACCCACTTTTGTGATGCTTGCATTTAACATTGCTTTACAAACTCTGTTTTTAGGTAGTTTGCTTTATTTTTGCCTTTGATGAATTGAATGATATGACTTTTTGTTTGACTTGCAGGTGATAGAGATGTTGAAGCTTGGCAAGGTGACCAGGGTTTCCACTAAAGCTATTACATATGACAAAACTAAAATTACATCAAATTTACACATAAAAACATAAAAAACTATGTTTTTCCTCAAAATAGGGTTTTGAGGAAAAACAATCACTGAGTATGTGGTTATGGAAATTATTGATATTGGAACTTTATTTGACCTCCTCATGCATCTGTTGACTGTAATTAAGCATTTTGAAGACCTTATTGATGAAACCCTCGACCAAAAGGGACTGAAAACTCTAAAACCAACGTTTTCAAATTTAAAGACGAAATTTGACTGCAGATGATCTAGATGAATGAAAATGGGCCAGCAAGTAAAGGACATGAGGGAAAATGTACAATAAGGCACTACCGTAAGATGATCCATGATCTTAATGGAATGTAGTAGACCGAGTGAGACACCTAACATTCAATGCAACAAGAGAAGTTGATCACTGACGGAGGGATGAAGATACCGACACTAACAAGAAGAACAAATCTAGGAGTTAAAATCAAATTGTAGAATTTTCTATAGATAATTTGATTAAATTGACCATAAATATGGATTTATCTTGGAATTTCATCGAAAAAAAAAACCAATCACTGAAAATGAACGTTGTATGAGGATTTTATGGGAGATTGAAGTTTTCTAGTTGATTTTTTTTCCCTGGTCACTTTCACAAAGAGTCATCCATGCTTCTAGGGTCCCTGATGCTACCTTGCTGATGTGCTGAGAGCATTCCTGGTCCCTTTGATCTAGTTTTTTTCTAGTGACTATGATTTTAGCCCTAAAAAAGGCCTTAATCTGTTCTAAGTTTCTTCACCCTTGTTCATTTGCAGATTTTGGTCCAGATCTGTTGTTGTTTATCAAATTTCTTTAGATTAGTCACTTGTCATTAAGGCGGGTTTTTCATATTTGATTGGGTTTAGGCCCTCTTATTATTTGATAATGTAATTAGAGGTTTGTTTGATTTATGGTATTTTTTTATTGATTAGTGGCTACATGTGTCTGGTTTGATCTTTTTTGTCCAAAGTTTTCCATTGCTTTTAGTCCTTCAATTTTCCTTTGAAGCCTTTTTTGGATTCTTTGGGTTGAGACTTCATTTTCACCTCTAGGTTTCACTTTCAGACCTAATTGGCTATTATCAGTGACTATTTAGGCCTAATCTATTGGAAATAATATTGAGAGGCGGGTCAATCAATATTTACAAATCAATGACTTTTTCATTTCCATAATCAGATTTATATACGCTACTTCAGTCAAGGGAAATCGCGTGTGCACACAACTATTCTTAAGGAAACCAACGTATATCCAGTGAACTTATCATGCAGTTAATTCATCATTTGTTGATCTTTAATCAGTGCATTAGTACTTTATTAAACATTAAAGTGTAACCATGTGCAATAATAATAGAATAAACCATCACACATAAGCAACACACTTGAACACCAAGATTTAAGGTGGTAACCCAATGTGGGTGAAAACCACCTACTACTATCATCTCTGTCTTATTTTAATAATAAGAAAATTTGTTTACAATCTTGTAGTGGTGCAAACTCAGACCAGTATGCAAGAACCCACCTGTAGAAGGTTACAACCTTCCCTCGTTCTCCAGTTTCTACTGCAAGGGAGCTACAATCCCCTAGTTCTTGTACTAGCTGATATGTTTACTATTATCTAGGCTCTGACCTACAGAAGTATACAACCTTCACTCATTCTCTAGCTAATACTGAAAGGGAGCTCCAACCCCTGATCAAATCACCAACCGCTACTCGCAGGAAGCTTCAACTTCCTCACTGAAGGCTCCAATCCTCAGTATCCTCTAGGGACCACATTTCATAAATTTTCACACTGGATACTCCTGGTACACAATATTGCAATATGAAGGCCACATTTCATCAAATTTTCATACTAGATCCATTAGTAACATTGAAGCTCAAAATCAATCACCACTGCAATACAACCATCAAAACCAATTACTGAAACTCAATCATCAATCTCTGACATAACTAAAACCAATCATCAATCTCTGAATCAACCATAACTAAATCAATCAATCATTGAAACCTCTCACATATTGAATCATACAATCACTAAAACCTCTGACATATTGAATCAAACAATCATGTCTGAAACCTATAACATATGGAATAAAAAACCGTTGAATCTCTGACACAATTGAATCAACCATTCATTCAAACTTAATCAAATTCAACCAAACAACTGGAACAGACAGATCACTATAACTAGTGCACAGATATGAGCCCAGAACACTGTATCAACAACTAGAACCAACTGTAACCTCACAAGTCATGTGTAAGAATGTATACACTCCTTTAATGAAGCCAATCTACGTGTATATGCTACTTCCTTTAGCCCAACCTACGTATACCTCTAAAGACACTGAATCATAAAACCTCTGAACCACAAACCATATTAATCAGTGACATTATGAAGATCTATTTTCATATTATAGAGTTCTAAATAGATAGCAACAAGGATCACCCTTCTTTCTCAATCAATCAATCAATCAGACTTAATTTCCTTATACATTCAATTCTACTTTCAGATCTAAGAAGACATCATTGACAAATAGCAGTAAAATAGTAGCACTGATATGATAGATCAGTCATCCCTAAACATCAAGATTTTCTTTTGAATACTTGGAAGAGCCAAACCAATGTGTATACTCACCTTCACCAAAGTGAACCATCGTATAGATATGCAAATACTTACTTATAACTTCACTGCAATTCTATACTTCAAACATACCTAGATAATCATATATAAAGGATAAAATGTGTGTTAGCAATCATATCTAGCGTATCCATTATCAGATCACATAATGATAAGTCACTATGATATTGATCCATCATTAGATCTCATCCATCATCAAATACTCAAGTGCATACTTAGTTCAAATCAAGCAAAGCAGCAGAAATCCATAACATGCATATTTTCTTTTGATGTAACACTTCATAAGATATTCATTACTTTAGCACTTAGCCCTTTGATCTTTTCCTCCTTATATAGTTTTAGCCTTTCTCAATACCTCGGATCAAGACAACACTTAGGTCCTGTGGTGTTCTTAGACAGGATCAATAACCGTTACTCCACTCAATATTGTGGGCTAATACCATGCTATTGACCCTTGGTATTCTTTCACCTTAATTTCCTTAATTTTCATCCCATACACATTTTTCCTTCTATGAAAGTGTGTGCATATGTATACGCTATTTTTATACAGTGAACCTGCATGTACACTCTCTTTTTGTATAGTGAACCCGCGTATACAACTTATCATACCCGAAAATGTCATTTTTCTTCAACTTCTTGATTTTGATATGTAGTCCTTTGTTCCTTCATCCTATTCTTTTGTACCATTACTTTTTCCCTCTAAATAGACTTGTTATAATGTGATTTTCCATTGTTCATTACTTTTGAACTGATTCCTTTGAACTTCCTTGCATTTTGTCACATTTGTAAACACAATTACCATGCATCCTGTCACATATGATATCTCTCCTGTAGATTCATCTAGTTACGTAGATTGATCTAGTTACCATATGCAAGTGAGTTGTTCTACTACAAGTGGGTTGCCATCAAGTACAACAAATGTATCACATTGCTAACAATATCCACCTTTGGACTTGATCACAACCATGTTGGTGTTGATTACTTCAAGCTGTAGAAACTATTAAAGATAACAAACAACACCAAAATACTCTTGCCCTTTGACATCAAGGACAAAGGGTGTACCAAGATACTCTCCCCCTTTGATATCAAAGGTAAAGGGCTGACCAAAATGAAGACTTTGATATTTGAACAGCTGAATATGAACATTGATCATGCTCCTCCTAGGCACATGCAAAATTATTTGATTAGACTCCCCCTTCGTACATGCTGAGATGCACTATACCATCCATGCTCCCCACTGAGCACGTGCAGAGTTTGCAAAAAATATTTTTCAAGGGAATAAAATGACTCTATAACTCAACTATGTGACTATGACCTTCCTATCACCAATGACTCATACATACATCAATCTCCCAACCAAGTGGGGATATCCTAAATCTGACTCATCTACCCAATCAAGTGGGGATATACCAATTGTTTATACATGACTTAAATATAGAAATTATTGCATCATCCTTCGCATGCATAGTGGGGTTACAAGTTACATCAGATGACCAAAAATGACTCGTTAAAAGAATATGATAGAAAAAGACATATTATGGGCCTTTATACGACCTTTACATTGAATGATATACGTGAAATTTATAACACAGACAAAGGATCTAAACAAGACCTTGATAGCCATTATCAACTATCATACACCATATATGACCTGCACCATAAGCATCTGACAGCAACATCCAGACCATCAACCTGTATATGTCCATCATCAGTTCCCAAGATATGACAAGGTAAATATCATCAACCTGTGAAGAAGTATGCCACATGTAGATATCAACTCATCCTCTTAATCTCATCAAGATCAAGTTGCTATGTTTCCTTAGAAGAAAGAGCATTATCATAACCTTCCATGAATCAGTTAAGCAGTAAAACAAAATCATTCATATCATACCATATGTATGTGAAAACACCATAGTCATCATCTATGATCAACACATCATCATCGAGAACTGCATGATCTTTCCACATGAACCCTTAATATATCAACCATGTATCATCACTAGGGAACATCCCACATCTGATAAGCATCAACGATGATAATCAACATTTGTGAGTGTCAAACCTATCATCATAAAGTAAGAAGTCATCATCATTATGTGACTAATTAAGCCATGTATCTGAATGTCCATGTCTTCAAATGGCTATGTCTTCATGAGACCTACAATAACACCATTCTCTTGGCCAACTAACAATATTTATCAAAATGCAACTTAAGTAATCATCCATGTATCCAGCATAATGTGTATCCATCAAAGAGATAGAAATATGTATCTAGAAAACCATGAGATCATAGTCATTTGTCAAGCTTTCTTGATACCATCAACAGCAACAATCCTCAACCATGTGAGAGCCAAGAATAATAGGAATCTTGCATCATAACTACACCATATGAAATTTATGCATCTTTTAAGGCATGATGATAGCAACATAAAATAAATGAATGGCTCATCATTAAATAATGAAGTTGTGTACTCAATTTGTGTACTTCTCCTTGCCCTTATGAAGATAACCATGTAAAAAAAATATATGTGCTATATGCATCATGAAAAATCCATCCACAATCATCCATAAATCTGATCTAAATAAGAACTATGTAAACCTAAGCAATACAAGCATCATCTGAGACTTCATCACAGGCAACTCATAGTCACAACATAGCATGATTTATCATTTAAATAATTTAGCCACATAAGTATCATCACCATTGATAAGAATCATTAGGTACCAAAGACTTCTAAACATAATGCCAACAATGCATTATTAGAAGCATAACATATTCTCCCCCTAAACCTTTGCCACCTGTTCACTGTCAGATTTGATCATTGCATATATCAGTAAGAAATATCAAGACATCATCATCAATCAAATATACATCAAGCTATCAAAAACTTATGAGGATCAAAAGCACTTCTAAATAACATTCACAGACTGTAGTCATCAATCATCAAGATAAAAAAGATAATTAATGATTGTCTGAATGATATCAGATCATTTTTCTGAGTCTGTCCCACTACTTCTTCATCAAACCAACATATACGTGACTGTGCAACTTCGAACTCATGTATATACGTGACTTGTCTTCATGATAACTGCGTATGAGAATTAGAACACTAAAATTTCATACTCTCAATTTCTCATGAGTTTGTTCTATCTATATATTGAGCTATGCCACATATTTCTAGACGTACTTCCTTCTTCTTTCATACCTTGGATTTTGATGATGGTTTCCCCTTTTGGTATGTTGGCTAAATTTTTCTCCTGCATTCTTTTGCTATATGCCCAACATTGTTACAAGCATAACATATTATATGTTTCACATTTCCTCTATAGAATTTAATGGCTTTGTGACCAAAGATATTGCAAGAAAAACAATATCCCTTAAAGTACCTAGAAGATGATAATCTTTCTATGTGACAGTTATTAGCTTGAATCATTCTACTTCTGCATCTACCTATAACATGTCCAAAATTATGACATATAAAACATTCAACATTCTTCATGAGAGGAAAAAACCGATTATCACTTCCATAGGTAGGAGTAAATGATTTTCTTTGAAGACTTTCTTTCCTTGGTTGTTGATGGGGTTGACCTCTTATCTCCTTGTTGAGCATTTCAGATTTTCCAGTAGAGTTCTTTGCTTCAGTTTGTGAGCTAGACTCACCTTTAATAGTTTCATCAAAATAAAGACTAGATTTTATGGTATGAGACCTTTGACTACTAGGAATATCATCCAAAATCTTAGTACTATCTTGAAATTTAAAAAGTTTATCCTTTTCTTCTAATTTACCTTTTAGGATATTTACCTCAACCTGATATTGCTCTTCCTTTTCAAGATACTACTTCTTCATGATTTCTTCAACTTTTCTTCCTTCTTCCACTCATTGCCTTAATTCGAGAACTTCACTTTCTTGTTCTTCAAATGGCTGGAGTAGTTCTTCATTCTGCTTATTTGAATTTTTGAGATCTTCTTTTAGATAAATGACCATAGCTTCAATACCTTCACAGTATTTGGTTCTTTCTATAAGTTCCTTGATTGTTGTGTCCTTTTCATTCACTTCATTTCTTAATGATGTCACCTCATCCTGTAGCCTTTGACTTTGATCTTCCTTTTCTTTGTATTTCTTCTTTATTTTGTTTCCTTCCTCCAACTGGGATTTTAACGTGGTAACTTCTTCTTTGTAGGCACATTCCCTTTTATCAATTATATCCTTTCGATCTCTAATTGTGTCTGTGGGGTTTTTAAATTCTACCTCTATTTGATTTCTTTCTCTTTCACCCATAAGAGAAAATTCAGTTGTTTCACTGTTACTTTCATTATGTTCAAATGAACAGAGAAATATATCACTAGAGGTCAACAAATTCATACCTGATAATTCTTTTCCTTGTTCATCTTCATTTTGAGGTGATTTTGAGTCTGAATAGTTTTGTCCACATAATATCCAATCGTCTCTCTGTCTGTCACTGTTCCTTTGAGATGTATTCTTATTTTGAGGTGACTTATTCTTTTGCTTCTTTCCCACTGTTACTACGGATCTACTTCAAGCAATAAAGCTTCTGCCAAAGGACCTGATCTGATAGCAATTGTTGGAAATAATATCTAGAGGGGGGGTGAATCAGTATTTACAAATCAATAACTTTTTCATTTCCATAATCAGATTTATATGCGCTACTTTACTCAAGGGAACTCGAGCATGAATGCAAATGTTCTTAAGGCAACCATCGTATATCTAGTGAACTTATGATTCAGTTAATTCATCATATGTTGATATTTAATCAGTGCATCAGTGCTCTATTAAACATTAAACAGTAACCATGTGTAGTAATAACAGAATAAACCATCACACATAAACAACACACATGAACACCAAGATTTAAGGTGGAAACCCAATGTGGGTGAAAACCACTTCCTGCTGTCGTCTCTATATTATTTTAATAATAATAAAATATATTTACAATATTGTACTAGTGTAGATTCATACCAATACATAGGCACCCACTTGCAGAAGGATACAACCTTCTCTTGTTCTCCAGCTTCGACTAGAAGGGAGCTACAACCCCCTAGTTCTTGTATTAGCTGATATGTTTACTACTATGTAGGCTCTGATCTACAGAGGGATACAACCTTCATGCGTTCTCCAGCTGCTACTGGAAGGGAGCTCCAACCCCCTAGTTAAATCACCAACCACCACTGGAAGGAAGCTTTGACTTCCTCACTAAAGGCTCTAACCCTCAGTATCCTCCAGGGACCATGTTTCATAAATTTTCACATTGCCTCGTACACAATAATACTATATGAAGGCCACATTTCATCAAATTTTCATACTGGACCCATTATTAACATTGAATCTCAAAATCAATCACCACTGCAATACAAACATCAAAACCAATCACTGAAACTCAATCATCAATATCTGACATAACTGGAACTATTCATTTATCTCTAAATCATCCATAACTGAATCGGTCAATAATTGAAACCTCTGACATACTGAATCAAACAATCGTTGAACCTCTGACACAACTGAATAAACCATTCATTCAAACTTAATCAAATTCAAACAAATAAATGGAATAGACAGATCATTGTAACCAATACATAGATATGAACCTAGAACACTGCATCAATAACCAGAACCAACTGTAACCTCACAAGTCATATGTCATAATGTATATGCTCCTTCAATGAAGCCAACCTGCGTGTATACGCTACTTCCTTTAGCCCAACCTACGTATACCTCTAAAGATACGGAATCATAAAACCTATGAACCATAAATTGTATCAATCAGTAACATTTTAAAGATCTACTATCATATTACAAAGTTCTAAATAGATAGCAACAAGGATCACCCTTCTTTCTCCACAAATTAATCAATCAGACTCAATTTCCTTATACATTCAGTTCTACTTTCATATCTAAGAAGACATCATTGACAAACAGTAGTAAAACAACATTGATATGATAGATCAATCATCCCTAGACATCAAGATTTTCTTTTTCATACGCTACTTGGAAGAGCCGAACCAACATGCATACACATCTTCAACAAAGCAAACTAGCGTATAGATATGCAAATACTTATTTATAGCTTCGCTGCAATTCCAAACTTTAGACATACCCAAATCATCATATATAAATGATAAAACATGTGTTAGCAATAAGATATAGCATATCCATTATCAAATCACATAATGATAAGTCATTATGATCCTGATCCATCATTAGATATCATACATCATCAAATAGTCAGGTGCATACTTAGTTCAAATCAAGCAAAGCATCAGAAACCCATAACATGCATATTTTCTTTTGATCTAATAGTTCATAACATATTCATTACCTCGTCACTTAGCCCTTTGATATTTTCCTCCTTATATAGTTTTAGCCTTTCTCAATACCTCGGATCAAAACAACACTTAGAGCTTGTGGTATTCTTAAATGGGATTAAGTAACTGTTACTTTGCTCAATATTGTGGGCTAATACCATGGTATTGACCCTTGGTATTCTTTCACCTTAATTTCCTTAATTTTTCATCCCATACTCGCTTTTTATTCTATGAAAATGCATGCATACGTATACGCTCTTTTTGTACAATGAACCCACATGTAAACACTCTCTTTGTACAGTTAACCTGTGTATACAACTTAACATACCTGAAAATGTCCCTTTTCTTCAACTTCTTGATTTTGATATGTAGTCCGTTGTTCCTTCATCCTAATCTTTTGTACCATTACTTTGTTCCCTCTGAATAGACCTATTATAATGTGATTTTCCATTGTTAATTACCTCTAAACTAATTCCTTTGAACTTCCTTGCATTTTGTCACATTTGTAAATAGAAATTCCATGCATTCCGTCACATCTGATATCTCTCTTGTAGATTCATCTAGTTACGTAGATTCATCTAGTTACCATATACAAGTGAGTTGTTCTGCTACAAGTGGGTTTCCATCAAGGACAACACATGTATCATAATGCCAACTTGATCCACGCCTTATTGACTGCCTCTTGTCACTTTCATTCAATATTATTGTTTCTTGTTGAGGAATCTTTCTCTTCTTTGGGTTATTTTGGTCACATTTGGTGGTGTTGTGACCGATTGTACATTTTTCATCTAGAAAATTTCTCGAGTGTGTTTTCAATATTTGGTCTCTCCCTTATTTGATCTTGTTTAGGCCTTTTTTCTTCTGGGGTCAGTTTTTGACCTTTGTATACCATTGGCCTTGGTTGGGCCATTGTACTATAGCCCTAACTTGATGACATTTCCCTCCCTTTTTCACTTTTATCTTTCGATTTGATTTCTTTCAGTCTGTTTATTTCATTGTGCTTTGTTTTCCTAACTATGACGCTTTTGGTGTGCTTTGAATTCTTTGTTAGGAGTCTTTTCATTTGGTTTCTTTTCAATTTCTTTGGTTTTCCTTCTTGGTTTGTTTTGGGTTATTAATTCACAAAATTTAGGATAATTTTCTTTTAAAAAGATTTATTGAAGAGGTGCATTATAATATGCTTTGGTGTGTTAGAAGGCTTTTACCCTCTTGTAATTAATATTCATTGAATTAAAAAAAGAAAATTTCATTTAGGTGCATTAGGGTGACTAACCAAAAGTCATTCACACCATCTTAGTTTCACGCCGCATTCTACTTGTGTAAACAACAACCACTAAAATCAATGCAATAATAAAATCAAATAGATTCATATTTTACTTTCAATAGTATTACATTGTTGGCTTAGTGGGCCCTGACCCATGTTCAACGTTAAGTTTGCCAAACAAATCCCTACACTAATGGCCCTTTTGGCATCAATCTGAGGAGCACAGACTGAAGTCTCACCTGAAGCAGCATGAGGGAATGCTAAAACCAAGTTTACGCGCCCAGAGATGGTTATGATGTTGGTTTTGTACCCCTTTATCTGCCTTCACACAGATCGACAAGTCCCCGAGGCTTATTGATATAACTTTCTCTTACCAACCTCTAGACCTTCACGAAGGTCTATGACTATCTTCCACGGACCCTAAACAAGAGGATCAACCACTTACGCACCTCTGTAATCACTCCTAAGTCCGTTATTACCTGGATCGGCTTAGGGGTCTGATATCTTTAACATGCATTAAGATATTCTTCACATAAATATATATTCTTACTTTCATTCATATAACAATGTAAAACATACATATTCACTCATCAATACAACATTAAATCATAAACCCGTTATTCATCATAACATAAACACATTCATTCATAATAGAAGTAAATAGATCAAACACAGGTATTTCTAGAGTAATCTTGTTTAATAATGCTTTAGATCTTCTTACAGACTCAAACTACCTTGCGCACTCAGCTGCAGGGGCCCACGCACTCAGCTGTGAACTTCTACCCTAGGCCTCTACACACATAGATACAAAGCCTTTCTTCTACTCTAAGACCCTTCGCTCTTTCTACTAATTACCCATTACATTGATCATCACTGGCTAACTTGCCTTAACGCTTCTAAGACTCTCCTTTTTATACAATCCCATGGATCGCGGACAATGGGTAGATCTTCTAAAGTAGACACAACTTACATAAACAGAAGGGTAAAAGCCTTTATGAAACTTTACATCTATGCACTCCGTGACCACAAATTGCAGAGACTTTACACTTTACATACAAAAACTTGGGCTTTTTGCCCCAAAATTGACATTAGGGGATCCTATCCCAATAGGCCCCCAATAAAAATATCATGACTTACCCCTGAGTCACTCTGCTGGCGTGGATATCTTACTGTGAAGACCTCCCAACTCCACTTGCACCACTGTGACTTCATTTGTGCACTACGTAGCCACCTGCTTGACCTGCTCCACTAGTTGCTCTGTGGCTGGTTCTGCGCTATCTGCCTAGATCTTCTGCTATGTTTTCTGTAGGCTTGCAAACTTCTCCCCCATGGTGGCAAAGATCCCATAGGTTTCATCCAGCCAAGGCCCCAATCTGGCTTTGAGGACTGCCTCTATCGCTACACTGCTCTTGCCTATTATTTCAATTGCTTTGCCTCCTATAGCTTTGCCAGTCTCTACGTGATAACGACGGTGCACATCATCGCTCTTGCTTCATCGTACTAGTTTTGTAATTCCCTTGCCTCGATATTTAACCTCTACAAGTTGGGATCTTCCTACAAACTCGTAAGTGCCTCCACCTATTTCTCGAAGAGTGCAGTGTATTCCACCACCGCGACATCAACTAAAGCGACTGCATCCTTGATAACTGCCTTGCACTATTCCCTGACCTCTTGTGGAGTTGAAGGCTATGACTTCAACTCAAGCTCTATTATTTTCAAGTTCAGCTCAAACTGAACCTTTTCCATCTGGATCTTTGCATCGTGCATAGCTACAACCAACTTCCGAATCTTGGCTTCCATGGTGCTTCTATTGGGATATGCAGTTCTAGAACAGTTCTGCATGCTTTGGCTACTACACGATGGTGTGCTCATTCTTCTCCTGCACCTTCTTCCAGGCCTCTAGCATGGCTATTTTCTCAACGAATATCTATTCATTGTTGATTTTTTTCTCACTGATCATGCGCAACGCACACTGCTCTTAGGCCTTAAGTTCTTCAATGACACCTTCTTGTAGGGTGTGACAAAATTCCCTAGGGAGTGCAGCCAAGTTGAGGCCAACGTTCGTCAGCGTGCTAACAATAGCCTTTTCAGTGTCCACCTCCACACTAAGAGCTACATCTAGCAGCGCAACTACCCGAAGATCCAAAGAGAAAACCAATTTAGTTGTTTTAGTTGTCCCCAATGCTAAACTGGTTGAGGCCACCCTACTCTACACTGCACTTGTTTACAGTCTAGTGGCTTGCAATCATTTGTTGGCTTAGTGGGCCCTAACCTAGGTTCAATGTTAAGTTCGCCAAACAAATCCCTACACCACTAGCCCTTTCGGCATAAATCCATGGAGCGCAGACTGAATTTTCACCCAAAGTAGTATGGGGGAATGCTGGAACCATGTTTCCACACACGCATATGGTTATGATGTAATTTTTGTACCCCTTTATCTGCCTTCACGTAGATTGACAAGTCCCTCTGGCTTTTTGATATAACTTCCTATTACCAGCCTCTAGACCTTCACAAAGGTCTATACCTGCCTTTCGCAGACCCTAAACAGGCGGATCAACCGCTTACGTGCCTCTATAATCACTCCTAAGTTTGTTATTACTCATATCGGCTTAGAGCTCTGATATCTTTAGCATGCATTAAGGTATTCTTCGCATAAACAGATATTATTACTCACGTTCATATAACAATGTAAAACATACAGATTCACGCATCAATATAGCATTAAATCATAAACCCATTATTCATCATAACATAAATGCATTCATTCATAATAGAAGTAAATATATCAAAGACAAGTATTTCCAGTGTAATCTTCTTTATTAATGCTTCAAATCTTCTTAGAGACTCAAACTACCCTGTGCACTTAGCCTCAGGGGTCTGTGCACTCAGTTGTAGACTTCTACCCTAGGCCTCTGCGCACACAGATATAGAGCCTTTCTTATACTCTAAGACCCTTCGCTCTTTCTTCTAATGACCGATTCCATTCATCATCACTCACTGAACTACCTTAGAATCATCTAAGACTCTCATTTTTATACAATCCCATGGTCCGCAAACCATGGGTAGATCTTCTAAAGCTGACACAACTTACATAAATAGTAGGTAAAACCCTTTACGACACTTTACATCTACATGCTCCGCGACCACAAATTGCAGTGACTTTACAGTTTACATACAAAAACTTGGGCTTTCAACCTGAAAACTTGGGATTTTTCCCCAAAATTGACCTTAGGTGGCCCTGTCCCAACATACACCAACACTAGCTTGGGCTAGGGTCTTGGAGATAGGAATATTAGTTAACCTCTCCAAGACTTCATAATCAACTTAATAGATTGCGGTGGGGAGTTAAATCCATTTTTAGTAGTGCAGTCTAGGAATCCCCTCTCATAAGAGGATTAAGCAAGAAGTCACACTTGGGTTAAGGGGGGGTGACACAACCCATTTCACTTAGTTTCAGGTGGCGCGATATAGCTGTTGGGTGCAGGAATTGCACTTAAGGAAACTCCTTAAGATTTAATTGTCAACCTGAGGGTTTCGTAAACTTAGATATGAAGCACAAGAAATGCCAGAAGTGGTATGAACTTTTCCTATTCTTAATCCTACTTCTTAAACGTTATGTTTGCAGAATAAAAAAAAAAAGGTCTTCAAAGGCAATTGACACCAAAGCAACTCTAGTGTTGTAATATAAAAGAAAAATTTGCAAGTAAATCAAGTAAAGGAGCTTTCACACAACTGAAGAAATCTTAAATTAGGGGAGGAAATGCTATGTTTTATCTTTAGATAGATGGCTAATAGTGTGACAAGTGGGCCCTTGCAAAGATCTGTTTTCCTCTTAATCTTCCTTCTACACAAACAACCTATTCTTGTACTATTTCAATGTGCTTGCACTAGTGCAGGTACATTTCCTCTGTGTAAAAGTATATTTTACCTCCCTTACTAAAGATTTATGTCTTTATGAAGGTTCTCTAGGCCTCGGGACTTAGAGCACTCTGTTTCTATGATAAGGGAGCAACTCTTGCACCAAGGTAGAGTTTCCTTCACCAAGTTTCTAATTTACTTTTGAAAAGATTGAAAGATGTGCTGAAAAGGAATTTCAATTGCAAATGAAATTCTGAGATAAATTATCTATGGAAAATAAATGCTTTAATTAATTAAATCTTGCAAAGGAACTAAACTTCATGAAATGAAAGAAACTCGAAGTAATCAAAGCAGTAGTCTAAGTGATCTTACATGTATCATCTAACTTCGGCAATCCACTTAAATTATTTATGTTCCTTGGTCATAAAGCATAAAATCAAAGTATAATGTGTCTATGATAAATTCATGCAATTGTTCTCAGATCCTTTAGAAATATACTTTAATGCTAAAGACAATCACTGAAATTAAAAACCGATTTGCTTGCAAGAACAACTGAAATGATAATCAGGGAAAGAAATTTAATGTTTGTTGTAAAATAAATGATTGAACCAAAGTGCAGGAAATGACATGCACTGGTACAGGAAAAGGGCTTCCTGCACGATCCAAGAGGAAGAAAATTGAGATAAGAACTGTGAGTAAAGAAATGTGAGAAAGAAATTACAGAAGGGAAATAACTCAATTTACTCCCAAGCCACGGATCCATTTCACACTTAACTCCAAACAGATTTAAATCAGAACTTCAGAAATAAACATAAAGTTGTTCACACCACGCAATTGCGAAGGGAAATATCCACATAGTCTTTCCCAATAACAAAAGCACAAGGGTAAACGAGCTGGGTTGGATGGGCCCTAGCCAACCAGCTTGTTTCCATTTTAAGAAACGTATAGATTCAACTCTAAAGTATGCATCAAAGATAAATTAAACATAGTGCATGAATAACATGGTGAATTCCTTGCCTTACATGATCAACAAATGTACATAGTAATGCAAGTCGAGCCCTAGAGCTAAGGGTGATACCAGATTACACAAAAAATGAAATTACAGTCTAATGATCACTAACTAGTTCTACCTACAATCTATATTTTATACATCATTTGGGCCTTAGCCGTCTTCCACTAATTACAGTCATTTTCTTATTCAGGCCTTTCGGCCGAACAGACTAACAACTAAACATTACAAAATCAGCTAATAGTTATAATGGAACATGTACTTTGCTCGCTGTAGACCATCCTTGGAAAACATCCTTGATTGTGCACCACCGATATCCATCCTCAGTTTATCAGAAATCGAACTCAGAGTTATGGATCAAATCATCCTCCTGGAAAGATTCATCTCACAGAAATCTCAGACCAATCATGGTGGCGGTGCAAGAATGTGTCTGCACTAATCATACTAACTCACTATTAACACTAAGTTCCTCAATTACTTCTAGGAAATTATCAAAAGTTACAAGAGGTACTTCATAGGTATGAAACCTATGTAAAACAGATTAATATAGCACTTTAATAAATCTTAATGTAAAATACGAAGCATATGCAGGAATAGGTAGTTATCTTGGACTAGTGCAGGAAAGAGAGGTTTAAGTTGAGATAAAACAGAGGTTAATGTTTATAGAAATGGGGTACAAATAAGGAAATTTGGGACATCAACAACCTCCCATCCCTAAGCTATTGTGTGTCCTCACACAACATTTTACCTTCTAGAAAAAATCCTCAAAAATGGGTGGCCAACCCTTAACCCTGAACCTCAATGCTTGTTCCTGTTTTCACTCTCTTCGACTTTTTCCCTCGGGCTCTTCTTAGCTGATTCGTCACCTTCTTGAGGCATTTGTGTTATTTGGAAGCCCGATACTTTTGTTATATAGAAAAATGACCTCCTCATCAGCTCAAAGGGGAAAGACATGATGGCTGAAGCAATGACCAAGTTCACAAGCCTTGTTTCCAAGCTAAAAATACCTATACATTGACAACTTTCTTTATAGATCTTCTCTGCAAGCTTAAGGCAGTGTTAGTGAGCCTAGTAACTCTACTTGTTACTTTAGGGACGATGTTAGTGAAGCCTAATGAGGATCTAAGGGTCAAAGGAGAAAATTGACTAAGAAATATCCCTATATTCTCTCTTAAATCTGCTCGAAAAAGAAAGGAAACATCAAATTTCAACCTATTTGAGGGATTTCTAATCCTAATCAAGAAGGTAAATGGGAAAGAACTCAAAATAATGGCAACATCATTGCTTTTACCTAAGGAAGCTGATGGAGAAAATTGGCAGCCCTAACCTCACATGCTACATAAGCAAAGCTAGGGCTATTGTGAAAGAGGTTAGATCATTTGAAATGATAGCTTACTTCATTGTTGAGTAGAGTCTCATACCAAAGCATAAGAAGTTGGTAAGAAAGGAAAGAAAGAGAGGAGCTGGAGGGGTAAGGGAAGGATGATGCAAACGATGGTTGTAATCACTCTTTCAACATTAATATAGAACTATAGTTGTACACTCTACTCTATGGTGTTGGTATTATAATTCATTTATTTGTTTGTTCAATGCCTTTTAACATGAGTAGCTTAGTTATGTGAAACTAGATGTCTTTTACATATTCATGCATTAATTTTCAAGGTTTTATGCTATGACTATGCTTGTATCTTCTATGTGCAGAACTTGATCTAGAGCCGGCTCAAGGGACTTCCACTTGGATGCATAGTGCTCTCTAGCAAATCTACATAGAGACTTGAGGTAATGAATCTGTTTTACTTTGATAGTTAGTTATTGAGTATGGACATGCATGTAGCTCTGTGATAGTTACAGATAATGTTACAGTCTACCAAGGGTCTCAGGAAGACCCTTGAGGGTTTCTTCATTCTCCATACACCATGCATTTAATCCTATGGCAGAATTGGCGATTTCGCTGGCGACAACACTCTAGTTCCTAGTTTACCCATAAAGTTCTTAGTTTCCTCCTCCTTCTAGACCTTCCTGTGCGTCTTCATTCCTTTTCTGACCCATCAGGACCTTGCAACACTCTTCTTTCATTGCTCAGCCCTCGATATGATCCCCACAACCATTTTTTGAAGTGTTTTCCCTCACTAACGCAGGTTAGCAGTGTAAACAGAGCTTTATAAAGCTCTGTGGCCTCTGGCACAGAGCGTTAGTCACCCAATTTTTGATATACAACTACATTTGTGACCTCAAAGGGTTGGGAATCTTGCTTCTAGACTGATAAGGGATGTGTAGCTATGTTTTGTTTACAAGATCTGTGTCCTAAAAGAATTTTTTTCAAGAGAATAACTTTTCTTCTTAAAAGTTTTTATTTTCATAAAAGAAAAGATCAAAATTTTTTATCTATTTTCCTGCTTAGTTGGTTAAGTTCTCCATTATTTGGTTTCAGTAGTTGTTAGAGAGCATTGAAACTTTCTATTGTTTATGCTAGTCTTGTAATGAATAGGGTACATGGAATGAATATTGATGTATGAAAGACTCTCCCTTTGTAAAAAGCAGCTTATTCATCAAAATTGAAAATTTACAAGCATTTTCTTTTGCGTGATTTGAGTGAGAGTGCAACCAAATATCATACGTCAACACCCCTACTGAAGACTAACAAATTACACTTAAAATCTACCTAAAATCAATCAGTAACTCTTTCTAGAGCAAACATACATTAGTTTAGGCTAGGATCTTTGGATAGGCAGTGTGAGTAAACTGCCCAAGATCATACACCAAAACTAGTGTCATGAAAAGAGAGAAATCCTTCTGCACTCGTACTACTGGGACCACTCTAGTAAAAGTGGAGCTAAATACGAGACAACATTAGACTATAAGTGAAGGTAGCCCCACTTTTGTTGCATCTCCTTTGGGTATTCTGTGTATCGGGGATCGCTTCGGGGATATCAGAGCTAAGTTGGGGACTCAAGTATCTTGTGCAGACAATGTACTGTCTGTGACTATGTCCCACCCTTGGTAGTGTCTGTGATCTGAGGTATCCTTAGTGGCCATACTTTTAGGGACTAAAACAAGGTGATTGAGGTGGGTTGCCCTAGTACCTAACATAGATAGACCTACTATGTCTTCAATTTTTGGGAGGGTGCTCGTCTTCATGCGAATACTTGGCCCCTCAATCTGAGGTTCGGGCGAAGCTCTAGAGTAACCATAATTGTACGTTTGGCTAGCTCTCTTTGTTATTCATTATGATATTGAGTTTCATCTCCAGTGATCGATGCTTATCAGACAGGGTCATTTCCCCCTGCTTGCTGATTGATTCACTCAGTGTATTTTTTATTTTTTAGGTGCCAGAGTGTTATCATTGAAACTTTAATAAACATCATTGCAAAAATTTATTGATAAAAATTATCAGCCACTGTGGCTACATCTGGCCCTTGTTGTCAATCTAGATGATTGTTAGGACTTTCCCCACTCATTATGGAGGATCCGCTGAGCTCCAGTGAACTGGATTCCCCATCCTTGGGAAATCAGTCTCCAAGATCTCATATAGAATAAGTTTGGACATCCGACAATTCAAGCTTACTAGAGGATTTCTTTATTGTAGGATTTCTTCCTCCATACAATCCTCTGATCATGAATCTGTTGGGCCCACTCTTGATTCTAGTTGTATCTGTACCTCCTTTGTCTTTAGTTGGAACACTTCCACCCATCCCGTCGATGAGTAATTGGTCATGGGACCTTTTGGACACTTTTGGTCCCCCACAACTTCCCCAGTCAACAGTCAATACCACACCTTTGATGGTGAACCCTACTATCTCATTTGTCCCAGGTACAACCCCTAACATGACACCCTCCATGAGTGGAACCCAATCTATTCTGGCTTCCACTCCTTTAGTGTCAAACTCTATACCTTCAACAAGTGCTACATACAACACTCCTTATAATGCTCAATATAGCACAGTTAGTGTGGGTCCCTTCAACCAACAATATGGTTGGCATCTATTGTATAGTTCTAACCCCTATATTCAAGTATTTGGGGGCACTCCTAATATGCATATACTGACCGAGAACATAACAGTTCCCCCTCCGTTTTTAGGCATGCATGGTCAGTCACTGATTGACATGAGCACTCCTTATGCTAGTCAAGGACTTATGGTTAGTTCTGTGGTGAGTGGGAATCCTCAAGGAGTTCCCAATAAATCCATGGGGGCACCCTACTCACAACCTCAAATGAGTCAAGGGGGAACTACTTATCCTAGGGGAAACTCTATACCCTAGCCTAACAATCCCTATGGAAATCCACATTACAATGCCATACCCCAAGGCACCTACTAAACCATCCAACCTCTGTATAATATTGGGAATCACACAATGGGAGGACCGCAAGGATCCTCAAGTCATATGTCATTGCCTTGGTTCGATTCAGGGGCATCACCCACTTTTCCTTTCTTGGCAACACTTGATAAACCCAACTTGTACAAACTTACAAATGACCCCATCTATCATAACTTATTTTGGTTGCCAATCCTGTATAAAATACCAACAGACATCCCTAAGTTCGAAGGGAAACAAGGGGAGGATCCGGGTACCCATATCACCACCTATCATATTTGGTGTGTTTCTAACTCCATGGTGGATAATAGTATCCGATTACTTCTTATTTTCCACACCCTTACTAGCAATGCAGCCAAATGGTACATCAAGATACCATGCGTGTCATTCAATACCTTTGACACTCTAGTGATGGAATTCTTAAAGCACTTCCAGCTACCCCTTCGCTATAAAACTGGGACAGAACTCCTCACTTCATTACGTCAGGATACCACCACCCACATCTCTATCATATACATGAATGGAGATGTAGGTGGAAGTTAGTCAAAGCTCCCCTCCCAGACTATCTCTTAGCGGATTGGTTTTGCAAGTCTCTACTCCCCCAAATCACTAAGGATGTCGTGTTAGGTGGTGCGGTTACAGAAGACCAATCCATACGTCGTGCCTAACACTTAGATCTGATATATTCATAGTTTGGCACTCTATACGACATAATTCCCAATGCCCCTGAAAACTCCAATGATCCTGCTACTCAACAACCCAAAGTGCACGCTAATGGGATTATCAGCGCAACCTCTGGGTCTGCTCTAAAACAACTCAGTGGTCACATTTCCCAAATGTTAGTGGACCCCTCTACCAAATCAACTGCTCTTCCTACCACCGCAATCAACTCTGTACAGTCTACGCAAAAACCCGGTGGTAAGAATAAGAAGAATAAGAAAAAGACCGCTCCTTCTTAAGAGAATCAACAAAGCAACAAAACCCAAAGCAGAAAGTTGTTGCACCCCTTGACAATGGAAAGGATAAACTTGCTAGATTCCCTTGTAAAATCTGTGCCAAAGACCACATGACCTATCTCTACCTACATCTTTAGGAATGCACAGATTTCATTGCTAAAAAGATACTGGTAGGACCCCTGCTGTCCTAAATAATCCTTTCTCTTCTCAGCAGTAGCAACACCTTATTGCAAACCAACCCCAACCCCCACAAGGGGGCAATGGTGGTTCACAAGATCCTTGAGCTGGGGAAGGACCCTCTACCATTTACACATTTGAAACAGTAGATCTACAGACCAGAGCCAAATCTTATGGAGCTCCTGTTGCTCATGCAGAGGAACCCTCCTCAAGTAAAAACCCACCACCACATAACAATATTCATATGGAAAGGCCAGTTGCTGACCTTGTGATTCGCCCCCCTAAAGGGGCACTTCGATGCACAGTGCATAATACATATGCACGTGCCACTCGAAACTACAGCATTGCAGAAGACTTGGCACAAGTTTCGTCATCTATGTCAACACTCGAAGTATTACAAACATGTACAGCACAAAGGAAAGCTCTTCTTTCAGCCATTGGTGGTATCGACCCTCAGGATTCCATGCTTGCAATTTTTGACATGGAAAAGTGTAAACCTCCCTTTTCTCGCCAACTTGCATTTTAGGTGAAAAACTTTTTTAAAGGTAAAGGTATACATAGAACTTCCATTGACAAAGGTGCTTCTACTTGCGTAATGTTCGCTTCATGTTGGGTCGCTTTGGGTTCTCCTACCCCATCCCCGCCATTGAATTCCCTTAAAGCTTTTGACGGTTACACTTTCATCCCAAAAGGTTACCTAGCTAGCTACCCCATCACCTTGCATGGGAAAATGGTAACAGTGGACATCGAAGTCGTAGATAGAAAGCTCGACTATAATCTTGTGTTAGGTCAGACTTGGAATTACGCCATGACTGCCATTGTGTCTACTGTGTTTCACATCATCCTATTTCCATTGGATGAAAAGATAGTCACAATGGACCAGCTATCCTTTTGTACCCCTGATTATTCACCATTACCCAATGGCTTTGTACCCTTAGTGGGTGGTGTACCTGACTCTTACATCAGTATCGGTATTGGTCTACTGAAGGGCTCTCTTCCTTAATGGGTTGTTTCCCTCTTTTGCCTCTAACAGTTCCACAGATGGTCAATATTGTTTCATCCATTCCTCACGAACTGACCGATCCTTGGATCCTACTGGCCCCTTCAAACATTGAAACTTACAGAGAACAAATGAGACTGTCACCAGCTGAATTGGCCTACCAGGCCATTCAATCTGCATCCAAGTCTCCAGTCACTTTGGTCACGGCCAACAGTACCACTGCCCCTCCCATAACTACTCCTTCTTTCGATCCCCTCAATCAATTCCTACCTAAAGCTATTAGAGAGATCATGAGTTTAGAAGAGAAACCTTGGGAGGACTTGCACCATCATGTTATATATCTGATTCGGACATGATGCCTCTTCAAATCCTGTCACCTAATGCACCTGAAATATTTTCCTCACCATATAAAACTATCCAAACTTTGGAATTGAAGGGAAACATGGGAAATATTTCAACGACATTGCTCATCGATATTTCAGTCAAGACAGGCATCGTGGAAAACATACAAATTGGAGCCAATCACAATACTGAGGAAATTGTGAGCTTCACCTACCCTTCTAAGGAATTCTGCAATGTTTTCCCTTGGTCTTATGAGGAAATGCATGGCATAGACCCTTCTATTGTCAAGCATGAGATCAAGAACTGTTGAGCATTATTTTATGGTATTTTTCTTGCTCGTTAATTTGAAAAATCCTTGAGTCTCCTTCTTCGGGCTCATTAAACTACCATGAAGAAGATCGAGCATTCTTTTTATGGTATATTTCTTGCTCGTTAATATGAAAAATCCTTGAGTCTCCTTCTCCAGGCTCGTTAAACTACCACAAAGAAGAGCGAGCATTCTTTTTATGGTATTTTTCTTGGTCGTTAATCCGAAAAACCTCAAGTCTCCTTCTTCAGGCTCATTAAAATACTACAAAGAAGATATGAACATGTTCTTTTTTGGGACCTTTTCTCTCTCTTGAATTGAAAAATACCCAAGCTTTTCATCGTTGGTCTCATTAAACACATACGAAGACGATCTAAGCAACTATTTTTCTAGCTCATTAAACTGAAAAAATCTCAAGTTTTGTCACCGGGATCGTTAAAAATCTATGACAACAACAAAAGCACTTGCTTTTTTGGGACCATTTCTCGCTCTTGAATCGAAAAATCCCCAAGTTTTTCCCTTCTTTGGGCTCATTAAATATACAAAGAAGGAATGAGTAGTTATTTTACCTCTTTTTCCTTGCTCACTAAACTAGAAAAGATCCTTTGAGTTTTCTTCATTTGACTCATTAAAAATTGATGAAGGTATTGAGTTTGTCATCACGTGACTCATTAAAAATTCACGATGAATATCGAGTTTAGTCCATTTCGTCATACTTGTAACAAAATGAGGTTGATATCTTTTTAGCATAGGTTTCTCTTTATCCAAAATCTGTAGATTAACTCATGGAAAAGTAATTGATCCGTGTATACTATTAAACTTTTGCCACACCCAGTTAAAAACTATGACAAAGGGACCACACTGGAGTCATTCTTTATGACATTTTTAGACTCTGTAAATATGAAAAGAGCACCGAGTTGTCTCGTATGGACTCATTAAAATACACAGACGAGGTATAGAGTCTCTCTTTTTATGATCCTTTTCAGACTCTTAAAACATGAAAAGATAGATGATTTTGCCTGTCTAGTCTCATTAAACTAATCAGATAGGGCATAGAGTCACTCCTTTTGCAGTCCTTTTCAGACTCTTAAAAAATGAAAAGATCGATGAGTTTACCTATCTAGACTCAATAAACTAATCAGATGGGGAAAGTGGACAATACAACTGTGTTCATTATTTCAAAGTGTGGTTTGGAAGAAGTCATTCCCTTGAACATGGCACTCCCTCAGATAAACCTTCCTTGTGAAAACCTCTCAATATGAATGTTACCATCCTATGAGTTTAACCTAAATACCCCGATGTTCTTATGTCTCTATATCCTAACACTCTTTGGTGTTCATGAGTCTAGTGTTGCATGGTTAAAACTATTGTTGTGCCTTCTATTATTCAAGGGCTAACCTTTTTTTTCCTCCATCAACCCATGAAGCATATACTTTCATCATGCCCTCTATTGTTTTGACCCAATGCTCAAAGATTCCTCAAAAAACAAATCATTCTTCTCCCATTTTGTGTCGCTTGATGTAGGACACATTATGGCCTACCTCTCGAGAGGTCTCTTTCTATTGACTTTGACACTCTATCTAGGAAGACAAACAAGAAACACATTCAGTGCCTTGGTACTTGTAGACATTAGTGGTAGGTCACCTTGTGTTTGATCAAGGGTTCTCATTATTGGCTCCTGGTCAAGTGATTCTAGGAGTGTTCGATGACAAAAACATTTTTCACACTCACTAGATTGTACTGTGCATCTTGGAAACTATCACCATTATTGGTGGCCTTCCTCACATCTGTTAACGGTCTCCATTACTCACTGGTAATCAGAAAATTTCATACATGTTTGACATCAATTCATATATTCACATGCATCGATCTATGCTATTTGGTGAAGCAGAAATCAAGACCTTGGGTAGAGGCTTGCATCACTCAACCTTGTTTCCTCTCCCAAGTTGCGTATATTTCGTTTTGGAGACAACTCATCATAATGATCCTATTATGACACCAGTTCTACATTGTGCTTATTGGAGGCCAGCATTGATATATCTCTTTTATGAGAAAATCACTCTGACATAGCTATTGAGCATGGCAATGCCCAACTCAGGACCCGATTTTAGCTATTATATATATATGTGTTGTATCAGGTTTCCTATACCACCCGAGGCTCTAATCCTCTCTCTCTTTTTGTCAAAGAAGAAACATAACAATTAAGTAAAGTATTTCGGCCATCGTCACAGCCTCTGATCTAACACTTTAGGGAACATCTCTTATACAGCAAAATGACCTACTCATCAGCTCAGAGGGGAAAGACATGATGGCTGAAGCAATGACCAAGCTCATAAGCATTGTGTCCAAGCTAACATTGCCTATACACTTGCAACTTGCTTTATAAAGCTTCTCTGCAAGCCTATGGGAGCATTAGTGACCCCAGTAACTCTAATTGTTACTTTTGGGACAACATTAGTGAACCATAATGAGGATCTAAGGGTCAAAGGAGTGAATTGACTAAGAAATATCCCTACATTCTCTCCTAAATCTACTCAGAAAAGCAAGGAAACATCAAAGTTTGACATATTTGAGGGATTTCTAATCCTAATGAAGAAGGAAAATGGGAAAGACCTCAAAATAATGGCAACATCATTTCTTTTACCTAAGAAAACTCATGGAGAAACTTCGAAACCCTAGTATCACATCCTACATAAGTAGAGCTATGGCTATTGTGAAAGACGTTAGATCCATTTGAAGGGATAGCTTACTTGATTGTCGAGCAGAGTCTCAAACCTAAGCATAAGAAGTTGGTAAGAAGGGAGAGAGAGAGAGAGGTGCTAGAGGGGTAAGGGAACGCTGATGCAATTGATGGTTGTAATCAATCTTTTGAAATTAATATAGAACTGTAGTTGTATTGTCTACTCTGTGGTGTAGGTACTATAATTCATTTATTTGTTTGTTCAATGCCTTTTACAATGAGTAGCTTAGTTATGTGCAACTAGATGTCTTTTGTATATGCATGCATTAATTGTCACGGTTTTATGCTGTGATTACGCTTGTCTCTTCTATGTGTAGGACTTGATCTAGAGCCTACTTAGGGGATTTCCATCTAGCTGCATAGTGCTCTCCAGCAAATCTACATAGAGACTCAAGGTAATGAATCTGTTTTTCTTTGATAGTTAGTTATTGAGTATGGACATGCATGTAGCTTTGTGACAGCTGCATAATATTATAGCCTACCAAGGGTCCCAAGAAGACCCTTGAGAGTTTCTTCATTTTCCATACACCATGCATTTAATCCTATAGAATCTTCCACACTTTTACTTGTTGCTTCTTCCTTTTTACCTCTGCAAATAGTTCCACCTCGCTAAGTTTTTTCCAACTTTGTTCCTTCATGTCTTGGTTCAAAGCCTCCAGGTCATGAACTTTCTACTCCAATTCTACTATTCAACTGTTGAGGTAGAGAGTAGAGGGTGTCATGCTAAGATCTTCAGGTGTAAATGTCTTCTCTACAACAGACTCGAAATAGGCTCCATCATCGTCAAGTTCAAGGCTATCAAATGTCTGCATTATGACGTTGTCGATGGTTTCTCCCCTCGTGGTTTCCTTGTCACAGAGGGTTTTGATGCCCTCCAAAATATTCGTGCCAAGGGTTTCAGTACATTGTGCACTCAACTCCTTAGGGGTTTTTAACACCTTTTTCTTCCAGTTCCTCAGGGAACTCAGTACCCTGTCCACCCAAACCAGCAGGGGTCTCAATACCTTATCCTTCTAAAACAGTAGGGGCTTCAGTATCCCGTTTCTCCAACACCGAGGGTTTCAGTACCCCGTTCCTCGAAAGCATCGAGGGTTTAAATGTCTGGTTCATTGAAATTATGGAGGGTCTCTATATGCTACTCTCCTTCATCTTCATGACCCTTTGTTTATACTTCATCGAATGTCGGTGTCATCTTCCTCTTCCTTAGTTTACTGACAAAAGTTGACAAAAATATGTTGTCTTCTACATTCTCTTCATTTTCCACAGTGTGCACTGCTACATCTGCAAGCACAGAGAGATTATGGACTTTAGGGGAAACTTGGGGTGATTCGTCGATTATAATTGGAGAGCTCAACTAGTTCATCCCTTGGGAGATAGTCTTCCTCCTCATCGAGGTTCTGGTCTTTCTCTTCTTAGCTGAGGGTGAATTATTTTCAACAATCTTCTTCCCTGCTTGCACTGGTGTGACTTCATCTTTCTGCTTAGTAGGAGATGACGTCTCTACTTTCCTTTTCTTACTTGTACTCATGCTAGCAAACTTCTCTGAACTCCTTGCTTGAAACTCCTTCAAGAATGTTTCCCAAGTTACTCCTTTTTCTTCCAGCCTCTTCTTAACTAGAATCATGATAAGCCAATGATGGTAGATCTTGTTTGCAACTTGGCTTGCATTTCCATTGTGCATGCCCTTCACCACTTTATCAAGACATATGAGCAGGTAGTAAGGGAAATTAATCAATTTTCCCAACTTAAAGTGCAACAACAACCGAAGGTGATACAAGAACGCTAATGTATAGCGTCTCTCTTCATTCACGAATTTTTGCAGTATGAATAGGAGATCTCGCCACTTCCCGATCATGGTGCTCTATGGGAGTCCTTTCCTCTAGTCAACCTTAAGCTTTTTGTGAACCACAAATTGGTGCCATCGTTTCTTCCTGAGCCGCTCCTTTTTAAACCAATCCTCTCTTGTAGGTGGCAAGCATGTAGCTTGTGAGATAGACTCCTCTGTAACTTTGAACTTCAATGATTCGACCCTGACTCAACCTTATTTGAATGTTCATGCAAACTTCACTACCACAGCCATGTCGAGCCCATCAAACTTTTGTAAAAATGGCAGGAACTCGGATTCTTGCAATAGTCAAAGACTATTTCAGTACTCTGTAGTTTGCTCCGTCTCCTGCAAAGACAATGACTCACTTATTATGGGTGCCATTTCGAACTGCACTTCACACTTTCAAATCACACCCTCGAAGGAATTCCAACAAGTGACACCAACGCTTTGTCAAGAGCTTTACGCTGGAGGTTCGTCGTCCTCTGTCTTTTCAGTCCCACTCACCTAGTCATAATGAAAATAGCTCTTCCTACTAGGCACAAATTCATATCAACCCACTGCACATAAGTCATAATGATTGTGTGGAGTGGAGGTTAATGTGGCGGTGGACCAACAGTTCCAATGATTGGGTTACTAGGTAAGGTAATAATAGAAAAGAAAATGAGAAATTATTTCAAGGAAGGTCAATACTGGCTATCAGACAACAATACTATCCCATAGTTTGCCTTGTAATTTAATCAAGACATACTTCAACACTTATTAAAAAAGCTAAATTTCAAAACGCTATACACCTTGCACTTTAAAGATTTTTCCTAAGTTAGTAAATGATGAAACATAGTATTAATTGAACATGCATTACTATGATATATCAATGCTCATGTGCAAGAAAGTAAAGATCCATAAATATACTTGATAAAACACTCAGACTGTGTGAATTTTACTTGCTTTCACAGTCAGCTGCATTCTTGCACTAAACCTGCTTGCATTGCGCTGTGCTTGCACTACGTATCTTGCACCAACGACTTTTACCAAAGAAGAAAATTTGATAGAACATTATTCTATAGCTAGACTTAAAATTTTTTTCCTCATTATACAAGAAAAGATCATTCACCATCCTTTGGTGTTTCACAAGCATGCCTTCTAGATTGACTGCATCAACTTCTGCAATCAATTTACGAGGGAATAAAGAAGTGGGAAGGGGCGTAAAAAATTTTAGAATGGGAAGGAACATTATAGTAGGGATAAATTAAATATCACTAAGAGGGATAAATTAAATGGGATGTGGGAAAAAAATTCAAGGGAAAACAAGGATATTACGAAATTGGGCAAGGGTAGTTTCTTAGAAGAAAGAGGAAGGTAATTCATTGGGGATTTTAGAAAAGAAACTAGTGGAAATTTTCGAAATGGGAAATAGAAGAAAGGCAAAGATTTTACCTTGAAATATTCCTGCATTGGTGTAGGAAAAAATAACTGCAGCAGAAAGTAAGCATTTACTTGCATAAAAATGTCCATGCTAGTTACCCCAAACTTGGGTAAGTGCCCGGTTTCGTGAACCTGCTTCTTCTTGGTGGCAGCCAATATATCTAAAAATCAAGTAACATTCCCTTTTTATTTATAATTTCAATCTTCCTTCCAGCATGCTAGTTTTTAGGTTGATCCTTCTGTAATCGTGTCAGTCAACTGATTTTCATAATTACAGGAATTTTTTCTTTTTAAACTTTTTATTTTTGTCATTTTTTTCTTTTTATTTTTCTTTTATTATTTTTTTCCAATAAGGACAAGAAGGAATCAAATCTTCAACAGGTTTGTGTTACCACCTGCCAACTCCTTTCCAAATGGTTGTTGGAATTGCTACAAAAAATCTCCTTTAGTAAGGGGCTGAAAATATACCTTCAATCTATGCTCGTTTACCAAGAACACAAAATTTTTTCCACCAATAGTTTTGATTTATACCACTCCATTTTCGAACACTTTGACTACATCATAGGGTCCCATCCAATGTGTATGGAATTTTCCTTTAAAATATTTGAATCTAGAATCGTAAAAGAGTACCCAATCACCTAGTTGGAACTGCTTCTTCTGAATGGACTTGTCATGCAACTTCTTGCGCTGCTGTTGAACCAAGATCTTCTGCTGAACAACATCCCTTCGGAATTCATTTAACTCATTTAACTGTAGAAGACACCGCTACTGTGCTTCAAAGAGATATAGCCCCAATTGGACTGCAGTTTTGAAAGTCTTGATCTGGAATTCTATCGGCAAGAGGACTTGTTTTCCTTACAATAGCTCATATGGTGTGTGTCCTGTGTTGTTTATCCAAGTGGTTCGATAGGCTCACAATGCTTCTATTAATTTGTCAACCCAATCATTTTTATGCATACTCACTGTCTTTGTGAGGATGGACTCAATCACCTTATTCGTGGACTCCACCTGACCATTTGCTTGCGGGTGATAAGGTGTAGATTTCATGTGTCATACCTTATACTGTTTCATCACACCCTGTACCAGATTAGAAATAAATGGTGGTCCATTGTCAGAAACAATTTCTCTAGGCACACCAAATCTAGTAAAGATTTCTATAAAAAAGAAAATCAACAATAACACTTTTAGCAGCAAAAGAAACAACTTTAGCTTCTACCCATTTCGTAACAAAATGTGAACAAACCAAAATATGCTTTTTATTTGATGATGATGGATTTATTGGTCCTACGAAATCAATGGCCCATGTTTCAAAAGGCTCAAGCATAACTTGAGAACATAAAGGCATTTCATTGGTTTGATTAGGCTGGCCAATTCGCTGACAGCTATCACATATTGTTTGGCATCCTTAAACAAGGCCAAAAATAGCTAGCTCGTAATGCTTTGTTCGCATTCCACTTATCAGCAAAGTGACCCCCACAAGGTTCATCATGGGAATATTTTAAATTATCAAACACTTCTTCCTCTCTTACACATCTACGGATAATGAAATCTTCTCTAGTGTAAAAGAGGTCTACTTGGATCCAGGAATATGTAGTACTTTTCAAAATGATATTCCGCTTTTCACGAGTAGATAAGTGAGGTGGTAATTTTCCAGTGACTAAATAGTTAGCTATGTCAGCAAACCATGGGGATTCTGTTGACACAACAAGAATTGCTTCACCAAGATTATTTAACCTTGAAAGATAATCTGCTACTACATTTGATTTTCCTAGTTTATCAACAATAGTAATATTAAATTCCTGTAATAATAGTAACCACCTAGTCACTCTACCGCTAGTTAATGGTTTATTCATCAAATATCTTATTGCAGAATGGTTTGTATGTACAAATACTTCATATCCTGTAATATAATATCTAAATCTATTAATAGAAAAAATTATAGCTAAAAACGTTTTCTCAGTAACCATATAATTGAGTTCGGTGGGTGACAAGTTTTTACTAATGAATTAAATAGCATAAGATTGTTTGTCTTCTTATTGTTCTAAAGCTACCCCAATAGCAATATCTAAGGCATCAGAGGAAATATGAAATGGCAGGGACTAGTTTGGTCCTCTCAAAACTGGTGCCTGGACTAATTTTTCCTTTAATGTCCCAAAGGATTGTTGGCAAGTTGTGGACCAAGAAAACTCACTATCTTTAGCCAAAAGTTGGAAAAGGGGGGTAGCTATCCTTGAGAAATTCTCAATGAATCTCCTATCGTAGCCTGTATGTCCTAGAAAACATCTCACTTCCCTTTGAGTTTTGGGTATATGGAGACCCAAAATGACTTCTATTTTTGCAGGGTCAACCTGGATACCTTTGTTGGAAATAAGATGGCCAAGAACCACTCCCACCTTGCACATTAATCTGAATTTCTTGTCACTCAAGGCAAGATAAGATTTTTGGCAGCAAAGAATCACTTATTATAGATTCTTGAGGGCTTCCTGAAACGAATCACGAAACACAAAGAAGTCATCCATATAGATTTCTATGCACTCAAGGTCAGCAAAAATAGCCAAGACTACCCTCTAAAAGGTATCCGGGGCATTGCATAGCCAAAAGGGTAGGACTCGGTAAGCGAATGTACCCTATGGACATGTAAAAGTGGTTTTGTCTTGATCCTAGGGTGTTATCTATATCTGGTTATATTTGCTAAAGTCGTCTGGAAAAGAAAAGTACTTCTTACCAGCAAGGGTATTGAATACCTGATCAATGAAAGGAAGGGGAAAGTAATATTTGGGAGTGTATTTATTCAATTCTCTGTAGTCAATACAAATGTGCTATCTCCCAACTCTCTTCAGCACTAATACAAATGGAGAGGCCACTGGCTGTCAGAAATGGGATAGATAAAATCAACATCTGAGATTTTTTACAATTCCTTTACAACATATCTTAGAGTTGGGTTCATTCATCTTTGGGGTTGTCGGATAGGTCGGGCTCCAACCTGAATATAGATATGGTGTGTACAAGTTTCAGGAGGGATGCCATTCATATCTTCATAACCCCATGCAAAGGCATTAAGATGGTTTCACAACAAATTCACAAGATGCTCTTACTGAGAAGGATCCAAGTCTGAACTGATATACAAGGATTTACCTAGACTAATCTCAACAAGAGTAGTATCAGGTTCAAGAGTACACAATGGTGTCACTAGAGATGGTGGTGATGGAGGTAGAGAGTCATATCTTTCCTGAAAATCTGGACTAAAAATTTGACTCAATGACTCAAAATTAGGCATGGTTTCTAGATTGTTCAAGAAGTCTTGAATCTCACCCTCTTGCAAGGACTTAGCATTCTGATGTACCAAGGAAATAGGATGAATCTCCTCATCACTACTATAGTCTAATCATAAAGTACCTCAGAGCTCTTGAATGGATCTAGCAGGTGGATATAAGGTGACCTTTTTCCTGGAATCTCCATGGGAAATATACATATCACCAGAACGACACCTGATATAAGCATCAGCCGTAGCAAGCCATGGTCATCCCAAAATCAAGGGATGCCCTCCCATAGGATTCTTTCGCTAAATCACAATAAAATCTGCAGGATATTCCCAAGAGTCTAGAGAAATGACCACATCATCCAATACCCCTTCCGGTTTGATTTTAGATCTATTTTCTAGTTCAAGCACATTGGGAGTAGGACGAATATGGACCAATCCATGTTGACCCATGGTTTGCTTGGTCATAACATTAATGGCTGCCCCTAGGTATATAAGTACATTGGAGACAAAAACATCACCTATCTGAACAAAGGCAACAAGGTTTCTAAGGTCGGTATATTTTTCCTTGTGCATAAACCCCGTCATTAACTCCATTGCTCTACCAACAAATTGAATAGTTTGAGGTTCCATTCTTCTCCTTCCTGGCTTCTTGAGACATAGTTCCTAATTATTTTTGTATACATGGGGATCTCTTTAATAACTTGGAGCAAAGGTAGCTTTATGAAAAGGTTCCTAAGCTTAGAAGCCAGGCTAGACTCAGGAGTTGGGTCTTTCTTCTCCACAACTAACCTCTCTGGATAGGGAGGTTGGTTGGAAGAATATGACAAGGGCTCAGAATGTATAGGGATAGGTTGAATGGTGTCATATTTTTTAGAATGTTTAGGAGCTTCCTCCTCTCCTTTCTCAACGATAATTACCATAGGCTGCTTTTCTTTTTCTGAGGTTACTACCTTCGCTGATCTCAATTGGAGATCGTTGACTCCAACTGGCATAGTCTGATATCTGAACGAAGAAAGTGGGTTCATAGAATGGATCATTTGTACCACTTTATTATTGGGGTTGGGTAAAGGTTGAGAAGGTAGCTAAGAAGGTCAAAATAGTGGAGGTAAAGGTAATGGTAGCATATGTTGACTCAACTAAGGTAATGATGGTTTTGGCATTGGGTAAGGTGCATATGTAGGAGGGTATGATTGCATAGGTGCAGGATATGAGTGATGTGAATGATGTGAATGGTTTGGCTCTCTTCATCCTTGTTGCCAAGATTGGGAGGGTTGTCCATATTGATATTGGTTCCCATGCTACCAATGTTGAGAGTGACCAGTGTTAAGATAGGAATACGAGTGTGCATTATAACCAAAAAAATGTGGTGGAGGTTCAGGAACCATACTTGCACTTACCTAAGGCCAATTTCTTTGTGCTCCCATAGCATGCAGTGATTCATCTTCAGGTTTTCTTCCTTCAAGTACAGCTTTCAGCCTAGGTATGGAGGGACATTTTTCTGTAGCATGGTTCTCTGCACAGTTTCTTTAATATCTAGAGGACATTATCTGAAAGGACTCTTTCTTCTACATCTTGGATAGAAAATAGCCATTGAGTCTTGCTCTTTTACAAGTTTTTCCTGAAACTTCAAAGAGTCTATTTTTTTACTAACAATATTCATTATTTCAATTTCATATTGTCCATTTTGTTTTCTAATCCAATAATCATAGCATCAGTAGACTTGGTTTTCCTATTTCTATTCTGAATTCCTTTACCAAATCTATATTGGTTCCTTGAGAATTTCGTGCAAAAGTCACATATTTGATAAAAAGATTTTTGAGCAATATCCCCTTTTCCTAATAGATTTAAATTATTCCTAGCATCATCAGTAAGCCCCATAAGAACAAGGTTCTGATGGTACTTGGATCAAATTTGTGCTTTGACCTATGAAGGATATACAAGAATATCTCCAAGTAGTCCTCTAGAGTCTCATCATTATTTTTCACAATAGTAAAGATTTCATCTTGAATATTTCTAGTTTTACAATATTCTTGATATTTTGACAAGGAAACTCTCTTCATTTTCTCCCAAGAAGATATAGTTTTTCCTCCCAGTCCCATGAACCAGTAAAGTGTTGCGTACTTTAGAGTTGCAAGAAACAACTTTAACTTTTGGGCATTAGATGAATAATCATAACTTATAAGAAAGAGTCTGGGTCTTCATGTACCTTACCATAAAAATGAGGAAGAGTTGATGGTGAAATATTTTTCATTTGTACTTGTGTATTAGGATCCACAATTGGGAATCCAAAAGTGGATTGTTCCCCATTAACCTCATTTTCACTAGTTCCTTTTGCATGGTCTTCTTGTTCTGCCATTGTTGTTTTTCCACACAAACCGCTCTCAACAGGTTGAGAAGGCTGACAACGGTTTCTAATAGCCTCCTTCTTCCCCTTTGTCGATTGTGTCACACCTAGACTACTACTACCAAAGCCCAAATGGATTGTTCCTGCATGATGAGTTTGAGTTGGTTTGGACTTTCTGCCTACAAAATAAAGTCCAATATGAGATTTGGTTTCAGATTTGTTAGTATTTAAGAACTACGAGTAAAGAAATGCGAGAAAGAGATTACAGAAAGGAAATAACTCAATTAACTCCCAAGCCATAGATGTGTTTCACACTTAACTCCAAAATAGATTTAAATCAGAACTTTAGAAATAAACATCAATTTGTTCACACCACACAACTGCAAAGGGAAATATCCACACAGTATTTCCAAATAACGAAAGCACAAGGGTGAATGAGTTGGGTTGGTTGGGCCCTAGCCAACTAGCTCGTTTCCCTTTTAAGAAACAACTAGATTCAACACTCAAGAATGCATCAAAGATAAACTAAACATAGTGCATGAATAACATGGAAGATTCCTTGTATTACTCAATCAGTAAATGTACATAGTAATGCAAGTCCAGCCACAGAGCTGAAGACGATACCAAATTACACAGAAAATGAAATTACAGTCTAAGGATCGCTAATTATTCTACCTACAATCTATATTTTATACATCCTTTCGACCTTAGCCATTTTCCACTAATTATAGTCATTTTCTTATTCAGGCCTTTCAGTCGAATAGAATAACAACCAAACATGACAAAATTGGCTAATAGTTATAATGGAACATGTGCTTCGTTGGCCATAAACCATCCTTGGCAAACATCCCTGATTATGTGCCATAGATATCCATCCTTAGTTGATTAGCAACCGAACTCAGAGTTACAGATCAAACCATCCTCGTGGAAAGATTCAACTCATGGAAATCTTAAACCAATCATCTTGGCGGTGCAGAAATGTGCCTGAACTAATCATACTAACTCATAATTAACACTAAGTTCCTCAATTACTTCTAGGAAATTATCATAAGTTACAAGAGGTACCTAATAGGCATGAAATCTATGTTAATTTGATTGATAAAGAACTTTAATAAATCTTAATGTAAAATATGAAGCATATGAAGGAATAGGTAGTTATCTTGGACTAGTCTAGCAAAGAGAGGTTTAAGTTGAGATAAAACAGAGGTTAAAGTTTATAGAAATGGGGTAAAAATAGGGCAATTTGGGACACCAATAATAGCAGAATATCCATGCATAGAAATTATGTCATTATCACTTGGGGACTGCTTGGGAGGCAACTCTCAAGTGGGCTTTGGTCTTAGCTCCTTTTTGGCGTTAAGTTTCTTTCCCTTGCATGTGGATTTGTCCAATGACTATCCCCCCAGGTCATGTTATTGTACGTGTGGACCATACTGGCCTATCTTCTTAGGGCTCACACATAGATTCAAGGTTGGGTTTTTCTTCTCTATACTTGGGACATATATTAGTCCTACTCTCTCAGTCCTCTCTTAGGGTGCCCCGTGGCTAATAATGGAACTTGCATCGAGTTCACAGATAAAAGGGATGGGAAGCAGGTTGCTAGTATAATTGTTCCACCACGGGCTTCTTTGTATTTTGGTTTGCATGTGCCATCTTCTAAGACGTTTATAGTGTGTGTTGTTTTGTTTCAATCAATGGTTTTTACCTTAGGGTGTTTTCATTAGCTTAATTGTATTTAGATTGTAAGTTATCACCCTCAATAAATTTGTTCATCGAAGGTCTCATCGTCTTCATGGTTTATGTCTTAGACGAAGTGTACTTGTTACCCCTGCATGAATATTTGTCATCGACGCTCAATACTTATAACAACACATTGTCTTAGAATCTAGACCTGGTCCTCTGGATAGTGACTTGATTTCTATCGAGACTTTGGCAGAAAAATCTGATGCCCCTACCAATCCATTTTTGAGTGATCCTTTAGGACTGAAGTTATTGTGGCTAAATCCTGATGGTTCCAAACCCACCTACGCTTACGTGCCTTTGTCTGTACTTTACCCTATGGCAGAGTCTGAGACATCCTTACCTTCTGCATCAGTGGTATCAGATGCCATGACATTATTGCCACCTCTTAGTGTGGCCATACCCACTCCTTCGTCCACACCTCTTGCTTCTTCTTGGGGCATTCCAATAGTTTCTTCTATGAATCCTACAAATTTCTTGAATTTTTCCATGTCCACACCATCTCTTATACCAACCATGGCACCTCAACCTAGTTAGCCAATAGGTTTAGGAATCTTTTCCATGCATTTTTCCCAACCAACTATTCCTATCCCTGAGTTAGTCATCATTACTTATAGTAATATGTGGGGGGATCACCAATTGTTCCTGGTGAGCCTCGGGGAAACGTTGTTTCTATTATGTCTCCAGCTTGCTAGAGTTTGTTTTTTGAAGGGGCGCCACCTACCATTAATTTTAATGGGGGGGCTAGTTTACTTGGGGGCAACCTCCCTGTCGGTACCATTTTGCACATGGGTTATCCCCTTATGTCGGTCCTACTACATAGAGTGGTCCTTATTCTATCCTTGAGTTCAATCCCATCAACAACCATGCTTTTGGGGGTCCTTTTCTCTCTGGTGGTACTTACCCCAGGGGGAAACATCCATTTACTAGTCATGCTGGCTCACAACAGTGTTATGTCAAGGTGAACCATTTTCTGCACCAACGAGTGCATCACTCCAATCCTTATATGGTGTGACCACACTATTATCCAAGGGCTTCTCCCACCTATGATCCATTTAGTCATCTTCAAAATACTTTTTTATCTTCCCTAAATTTACCAGATTTGGTGAAACTCACTAATGACCAATCCATCATGATCCTTGGTGGCCACCCGTGCCCACCAAATTACCATATGATATTCCCAAGTTTGAACAAAAGCCTGGGGAGAATCCATCCATGCATATTACCACTTATCATTTGTGGTGTTTATCCAATTATTTGGTGGATGATTCTATTAAGCTTTTCTTATTCCAAAGTACAATGGCTGGGGATGCCACAAAGTGGTATATCGAGTTAGATACTACATCCTACGATGAGTTTACCTCCCTTTCTCAATTTTTTTTGGCACGTTTCCAGTTGCCCACCTTGTATAATATCGAATCTAACCTTTTGTCGAATTTCAAGCAAGACGATGCCATGTTAATCTCTAATCATATTCATGAGTGGTGTCGTTGTTACAGATCCATTTGGGCACATCAAATCCCAACATTTAGGTCAGAATTTTAGGGCCCATCAAAGCGTAAGTTTAGTTGTTTCATGCCCTAAAAAAAGTCAACCCTTTGAATGCTTCCTTCCCAGACAGTTTCATGAATTAAAGACATCCAGAAATTGCCACTAGAGGGACCAGCGTAGGTAAGCCCTTATGAAGGTGCATTGCAGAGAAGTTGAGTCCACTGCCAGGGTGCTCTGTAGAGCACTTAAGCTTCCTTTCACCTATGTTGGGCAAGAATAAGCGAAATTCACATAGGGTTTGGGGAATATTCTTATCTTTTGGAGTCATCTAGAAGTTTCCCTATCTTATCAAATCCTATGAGCTTGAAAATGAATGAGGAATGAGTTAAGGATCATCCTATCCTCTCATCCCTTCCTCCATGGAACTAATTCTAAGTATGGAACGCCATTCATTGTCACCATTAATGACAAAACCTCCTTCATCTTCCTATAAATTGACCAGTCATCTAAGTGATCGGGGGCTAACTAGCGGGCTAGCTCGATTATGTTGAACTGTAAGGAGATAATGCTTCTATGAGATGTGACTTTGGAGCAAATGATGTGATGCCACAAGCTTGTCTTGCTTTTGATCTGATGTGGATGGGATCCAAGCAAGAGGAATGACTTTGAATCAGGCACTGATGGTTGTAATTCCTTCTTCTATTTAATGAAGTGTTTGAACCTTTTTCCATATGATGTGTTCTTTCATAATGCTTACATGTATGAATTTCTTCTGATTGCTTTCATTTATATTGAATGGATCATATGCTTTGGTCGGTTTTCGTCTTCAGTTGTGTTTACAGGGTACTTTTCAAGTGATTAAGTACGTGAAGGAGTGATGAAATCAATACAAGGGAGACAAGAGGAAAGTGGAACTACAGGTATGCCTTCTATCCTCTCTTATTATCTATTTCCTATAGGGAAAGTCTAAAACACTTTAAACTGTTGTTCTAGAAACAACTACTTGTCTAGTGAATTAGTGTTTATTTGTAGATGGTAAATTCTCCAAAACAAATTGGTGACTCTGCTAGGGAACTGTCACCTTTCCTAGTAGCTTATCCACCTCCTAGGACATCCTTGTAGACTTTATTTGTGTTAATTGACTCTATTTCATCCCTTTTGTATTGAATTTTGGTCAAAAATTGAGGTTAGATGACTCTAGAGTGGCCTCTTAGAAATTAGCGCAAACTTGGTCAGGGGACAGTGCTCTACAGAGCACCCTTGAGTGAGAGACAGTGCTCTACAGTGAAGTTAGGCCCTCTTTGACCTATGTTGATCAACCTTAGGTCAATTTCCCACCTTTAGAAAGTGTTTTTACCAACTTGTCTCTGCTTGTCTGCTTGCTGATTGATTAATGAATATCATGTCTCAGAGAACAAATTTTTATCACATTTGCTAGCCCTACCTTGATTTGATTGATTAATGTTTTTTTAATGTTTTCTTTTTCATTATCATTATATAGTAAAAGTTAGAATATAATTGATTCATCTTTATTTGAAAGAAAGTGTCATAAAGTCTTCTCTTCCTTCCAATTAGAACTATCATAAATGTCTTTGCTCTTATTAAAGATTGATTGATTGTATGTAAATATTTCCTTTTTATTCATCATAACATTAAGGGATTCAAAAAGAAAAACTTGCATCATTCATATTGTAGTTTGTGAATGCTTCAAAGGAATAGCTAGGGAAATTGCATTAGTTCTGCTCTTTACTCTTTGTCAAAGATCGGATTGCTCTATCCCTACTAGCTAAGGATTTTCATTGTTAAATTGAATGGAAAGAATGCTTATCTTATTAGTTGCATCCTAGGAATTTTAGAATACATCACATGGTGAACTTGAAAGCCAAATTCCTAAGCAAGATCAACTTAAAATAAACATCAATTTACCTAATGGAGCATTGTCATTAACGAGAACATTTAGTGGTTCTAGGCTAGAGTCGTGTTCCAGCATCATAAAATAAAGAAGTTGTCGCTAACTTGTCTGCAATACATCCTGAGTGTGATACCTCATTCGACGTACATGAGTATATCATAGCTCGTCCACGTACCTTTGGGTATATAGGGCAGTGTTACAGTACGTAAAGTATATGGGAATGCTCTCATTGTGTGGTTTTGCATTAGACAATTCTTATATGGAATGGGCCTCCATGTACCTTTAGATATATATGGGAGGACAACTCTAGGTTGTTATCCATCCTTAGGTAACTGAGTCAACCACCTTGTAAACTATGATACATCAAACACAACATTTAGGGAGATTTCCTGCCCGTACTTCTTGGTTCACCAAGAGGTATTATGTAGTTTACAGTTGCTTGGTAAACCTTTTGACTAGATTATCCCTCTTTTTCTTATTATGTTACTTTGATTAAAATAAATTAATTGACCACGGATAACATCCTCTATGTTCACTACTTAGTTGATCTTAGTTTGAAACATATGGCGACAAATTTGAAGTCCACCAATCAAGGAAATCCTTTTGATGGGAATGCTAGTCCTTTTCCTCCTTTTGGAAATATTGGTGCTCCATATATGGCTACATTGTCCCTTCTGGGATTTACCATTGGCTTGTCAGTATGGGTGTTTTTAACCTCCTTGGTTCAAAATGTCATGATTTCTCCACAATCGAGTACTCCTCCAACTGGACAAAATCAACATCTAGTTGATCCTAAAGTTGACCCTTTGCCTTCTTCCTTGGTTGTTTCTTCCTCCCCTTCTTCATCTTCGGCTGATGAAAGTATTGGTACTAGTAACCAGGTGGCTAAGAAGAAGAAGAAAGGGAATAAGAAGAAGAAGCAAATTCAATAGAGGGGTAGTCAAGCAACCATTGCTTTGAATGCAACATCTGATGAGAAACCATCCGTCAAGCCTCACAAAGTTCGATATGCATGCAAACTTTGTGTAGGAGACCATCTTCTTCAAAATTGTCCTAATATTCCTCAGATCTTAAAAGAATGATCTTCTCGTTCACATTATCTTGTGTCATCAACTTCTGGAGATCATGTTGGTGACACACCATCAGCTAGTGGTAGTAAGGTTCATGGAAAGAAGGGAAAGTAAGTTTCCCCATAGGTTATGTGAAGGGAATCACCCCATTCACCTTTGTGCCTATCTGGATGAATCCAAAAAAGTGTTGGATAACTGTCTTGCTTCCCCACAGCGATTTCCATCTAGTTACAGGAGACTCTCCCTAAATCCTTCACTAGTTGATGAATTGAATGACCAAAATCAACCGTCATTCAAACCCACTCTCTCTGAAAGTGAATCCTATGATTCCATACCCAACCCAAATTAACAGGTCGAGGTAACAGTTGACCTAATTTCACCTTTAGTAAATTGTACCTTTCCCGAAGAGAGTGAATATGATACCACTCAAGTTTTTTTTTGTTTCTTCAGATTTTAATGAACTTGGGGGATGTCCTCCTATTCCATCAAGACAGGAGGAAAATCCTCCAGTTTTCGTAACTAAAGGGGTTAATTCTCCTGTTTCTATGGTACCCCCTCCAAGTAGTCTAGTCACTTCCTTTGATTGGAATCGACTGGCAGGATTCTGCCTTCCTTCTTATGTGCCTTTCCAAATGATAGTACAAGTTTCTAATATGATTGTATCTAGCACTATTATAGATGAAGGTGCATCAATGATTATCCTTTCCTCAACTGCTTGGAAAATGCTTGGTTCACCGCCACTTGTGCCTATTACCCAGAATCTGTTGGCTTGTAACAGAAGAACCAGTCAACCATTAGGGATCCTCCCTAAGTTACCTATTACTTTGGGAGGAAAAGTTGTTTATCTGAATGTGATGATAGTCCTAGGCCCTTTAGATTACTATTTACTACTTGGCCGTGACTATGTTTATGACATGGGAGCTATTGTCTCAACACTATTTCGAGTGATGTGTTTCCCACATGAAGGTAGAATTGTCACCATTGACGAGCTTTCATTTCCTTGTCCAAATATGGCTTCCAGTCAACCATCTTCCCTAAATGGTCCTTTTTTACCAATGGTATCATCCCCGCCACAATTAATTATGTGGCAACCTATTCCATACCTACATCAACTGACGATCAATTCAGTGATGTTGTACATCATGTACTAGGGGCATTGGAACGAGATCTCTCCTTCATGACCACTTATGAGTTGTGATCGAAAGAATATGAGGATATTTATTTCTCTTGTGTCAACCTCATTAAAAAATTATACATGCCCATGAGGATAGTTCCTTTTCTTGTGTCAACCTTGTTAAAAAATGAAACAAAGATTATGAGGATAGTTCCTGGTCTTGTGTCAACCTTGTTAAAAAATGAAACCAAGAAATATGAGCATAGTTCCTTGTCTTGTGTCAATCTCGTTAAAAAATGAAACCAGGAATCTGAGCAAAGTTCCTTGTCTTGTGTCAAGCTCATCAAAAAATGAAGCAAGGTCCCCTAGAGAGAATTTCCAAATCGAGTCTTTGATTAGATCTTGTAAAATCCCAGTCAAGTCTTTCACTTGATCTCATAAAAGAACCTTCATTCCATCCACCTAATAGCCATGAGTAGTCTACTTAGGTGAATGTAATGAAGCTTGGGGGGCATG
>APFE030789860.1:71338-86519 GCA_000404065.3 Pinus taeda
AAACTTGTGTAAAAATGAAACTGAATCCAAACATAGTTTTTTGTTTCAAGCTTGTGTAATCATGAAACTGAACCCAAGCATAGTTCCCTATGGTTCAAGCTTGTGTTAAAATGAACCCATTTCCCTTTTAACCATTTTGATTTTCATTCTATCAGCCTTTTCTATCAGATGAGCCTCGGTTGTTTTATTCCAACACCACCATCTCTATGGCCATTCATATGCTTTCAATTGGTTGTTTTACCCTTTTTGAGGAACAATTGCAATGAGTGATCTTATTATCCAGCCTCTCCACATAAATCATCATGTTTTGAGAAGTTCCAACATCACTGGAGCTAGTTGCTACCCTAGACACCATTCGTTCCTCAAAATGGAGTCCTCTTTAAGCTCTTTTTAGTCTCTCTAAATATGAAAAGATTATCGAGCGCTTGTCCTTTCGAGCTTGTTAACGGATTGGAAAATATATCTCTCTTATATTATTTTACACTTTTTTAGACTTGAGAGATTAATTTATGAAAAAGAACTTGTGGAGTTTTTTTTTTGTACCTTTTCAAACTCTCTAAACATGAAAAGGACCGAGTTATCTTTGTCATTAAACTCATTAAAACATCAAATACCGACAAACTTGTCCATCTAGACAAGACCGAGTTTCACCTTCGCTAGACTCATTAAAACATCAAATAGCAATGGATTCACCTGAAGGGTGAAATTATAGAAGAATTATATGTTATCCTCCTCGAGATTGATAAAAATAAAGAGGTACTGGTCAGCAATGACTTGGGAAAATGGAAAAAGGGGAAAACCACTTTATGGTAGCAGGTCGCTCTTGAACATGACACTTTCACTCCATCACCATGACTATCTAGTTTGGGTTATTAGCTTGATGGTTATCACACCATTGGTCTATCATATCATCCATTTATTTTTTTTGGGTCAATGCTACCAATTCACTTTAGTGTCGTTGACATGTTCAAGAGAAGTCATCCAGTCAAAATCCATCTTTTGCAATACCATAAACCTTCATTTTCATGACCACCATTCCTGAACCTTGTGTTGTCAGTGAAATTCCATCTCTAAAATCACTACACTCATTTCGTGTAGTTGATGTGGGATACATCAAGGCCCTCCTGCAACGAGTCACTTCTTCTCGACATCAACTCATTATCCAAGAAGTCGACCTAGAAACACCCATTTAGTATGTTGAGGCTTGCATGCATCAATGGCAGGTTTCTCACTTTCGGAAATAGGCATACATCAATGGACTTTGACCAAAAGACTTTGTATGGTGTTCGACATCAAATCATCCATTCACACCATGCAGAATGTATTGCAATACCTTGAGGATCATTATCATTATCTGTGATTTCTCTCGCATATGTTAATAGCTTACATCATCGGCTGGTAATCAGATGATGTCTTCCCATGTTTGACTTCAGACCACATATTCACATGGTTAGACTCGTAATTAAGTGAATAGTTGAATGAGATTGAAGATCCCATATATAGTTTCATCCATTCGGGCTGTGATAGGAGGGGAACTAAATCATATGTACAATGGATTTACATTGATAGTCATTCCAATCATGGGTCTATATCTGTAGATGACTATTTATGTACAAGTAAAATAAAATATCATGATATACATATTGTGATTGATCCAGGCCACCTTCCACTTCGATACCTCCTCATCCCATCGTAAAGCATTTCATTCGACATTGGCATTTTTCCAACTTCATGCTTTAGGGGGCAACTATTACAGATCCATTTGGGCACATCGAATCTGAACATTCAGGTCAGAGTTTTAGGGCTTATCAAATCCTAAGTTTAGTTGTTTCATGCACTTAAACAAGTCAACCCTTTGAATGCTTCCTTCCCAGATAGTTTCATGACTTGAAGACATCCAGAAATTGCCTCCAGAGGGAGTAGAATAAGTAGGCCCTTATGAAGGTTCGTTGCAGAGCAGTTGAGTCCACTACTAGGGTTCTCTACAGAGCACTTAGCCTTCCTTTCACTTGCGCTGGGTGAGAATGAGCAAAATTCACATAGGTTTTGGGGAATATTCTTATCTTTTGGATTCATCTAGAATTTTCATTGTCTTATCAACTCCTATGAGCTCGAAAATGGATGAGGAATGAGTTAAGGATCATCCTATCCTCTCATCCCTTCCTCCATGGAGCTAATTCTAAGTATGGAAGGCCATTTAGTGTCACCATTAATGATGAAACCTCCTTGATATTCCCATAAATTGACCACTCATATAAGTGATCAGGGGCTGGCTGGTGGGCTAGCTAGATTATGTTGAATTGTAAGGAGATAATGCTGCTATGAGACTTGAATTTGGAGCAAATGATGTGATTCCACAAGCTTCTCTTGATTTTGATGTGATGTGGATGGGACCCAAGTTGGAGGAATGACTTTGAATCAAACACTGATGGTTGTAATTCCTTCTTCTATTTAATAAAGTGTTTTAACCTTTTTCCATATGATGTGTTCTTTGATAATTCTTATATGTATGAATTTCTTTTGATTCCTTTCATTTATATTCAATGGATCGTATGCTTTGATCGGTTTTCATCTTCTATCGTGTTTACAAGGTACTTTTCAAGCAGATTAAGTATGGGAAGAAGCAATGGAATCGATACAAGGGAGACGAGAGGAAAGCAGAACTATAGGTAGGCCTTATATCCTCTCTTCTTATCTATTGCCTATAGGGAAAGTCTAAAACACTTTAAACTATTGTTCTAGGCATAACTACTTGTATAATGAATTAATGTTTATCTGTAGATGCTAAATTCTTGAAAACAGTCGTCACAATCGATTAGTAAGAACCAAGTTACCTAATGAGATCTTACATAAATGGTTCACTCGATCTCTCCAACCTCATATTATGAAGGATGTGTCTACATTTTAAGTCATTACTAAGGAAAAAGCTATTTTAGTTTCCCAATAGTTGGACCTTGTCTATTCACAATTGAGTACAATGTACGAAGTATTACCTAATGCCCCCAAGCCATCCATTAACCATCTTAAACCTGTTCCTGGCCCGCATCTTGATAGTGTGAGTGTGTTTGTTTCCAATTCTATGATCAAGCTTTCTACCCAACTTGAGAAATTGATTATTACATATCAAGCCCCAAGAAGTGCATCTAGCTCTGCTAAAGCACCCCCTCCTAAGTAGTCCACCTATGTTCTCACGATGAATTCCAATTCACAAAAGAACAACCAACAATCAAGTGGTAGAAAGAATAATAAGAGAAACAAACCAAAAAATCAAAATGCTTAGGAGTGCCAACCCAACCTTTGAGTCGGGGAGGGGTAACTTGTGAACATCAACATAAAGTCAAGTTCCCCTATAAAATTTGTGAAGGTGACCACCTTACTCATGAATTCCCTAAAATGGATGATGTACATAGGCTTCTTTCACCATCATCCACTCAACAACCTACCATTTGACTCATTCTTTCCTTACACAACCCCATCAACATATGGTTTCTCAAGCCCCTCAACGTCCACAAGGGGGCAATGAGGGGCCTTGCTGCATCCTTCTCATAATTCATTCATCTTCATGTGCAAGGAATATGTCAACATGACTACACGAGCCAAATATTACAATGTTCTTGAGTTGAGTTCTCCCTCTAAGGACTCATCAGCTCAACTGAATTCCACTAGACCTCTCACCTTGGATAAGTTTGTGGCATCTGTCTATGGTGTTCTTTGTAAGATGACACATAATCCTTCTTCCAAGGCCACTCAACATTACAGTATCATTGAAGGTCTTGCCCAGGCTCCTTGTGCCATGTCTACCTAGGAGGTTTTGCAAAGTTGTTGTTTTCTGCCACTGGTGGAGTCGATTTTTTTGACTCTAGTCACATTGCCTTTAATGCCGATAAAGCCACTCCTCACCTTTCCCATAAGATTGCCTTTCAAATCATTGTGAATTTTTTCCACAAGAATATTCATTGCACTTTAGTGGATGAAGCCTCTTCCACGTGTGTTATCTCACTATCATATTAGAAGGCTCTTAGCTCTCTGATGATTGCCATGTCCAACACTAGTCTCCAAGCCTTTTACAGTCACAACTTTGTACCTAAATGGGTTCTTCCAAATTTCACCGTCGAGTTAGGTGGTAAAACTATTTATGTCGACGTTGAAGTCATCAATGCTATTTTGGATTATAACCTGCTCCTTGGTCGTAGTTGGTTCTATGCGATGACAACAATGATCTCATCTATTTTTCGTGTAATTTGCTTTCCTCATGGTGGAAAAATTGTCACTATCGATCAACTGGGATATTGTGTGCCATTGGTTCAACTTACCACTACGGGGACCTCAATCCCACTTGTGGGAGATCACACCAATCAACCACAAAGTATTGGTATGGGATTGTTTAGAAACTCATCTCTTATGCGATTTTTTCCTCATATCCCTCCACCCAACACTCCTTCTACTTCTACCTCAAATCTGATGCATATGATCTATTCTAGCACCTGTCGACCCCATCAACCTCCAGATACTTAGGAGGTGTCACCTATTATTATGGAAGTTCATAAAGCTAGTGACCATCCTCCGCCACTTCTTGTGAAAGGGATTGCCTCTTCGATAGTCTTTTCGGTATCTCTGGATGCTGGTTAGAAAAACCATCCCTATATGATATGGAATATGATCCACTTCTTCCACATGACTCTCTTGATGACAAGCCTCCATTGCTAGTCAACTTGAAGGTCATGGATATATCCATTGATAATCATAGGGAGGTTATGTCTCTTTCTGCCTCTATTCTCCCCGATTTGGAACACGTAGATCTCGGCAACTTAAATATTAAACCAACTCAGGGGGCATATTCTTAGTATTCCTTGGAAGTGCCACCCATGGACCAAGTCAAGTCTTGGGACTCTACTACCAAACTTTCCAATGAATTGCCCACATCATTTCCACCGTTTGATGAGCATCTTGTACCCCCTTTATTTCTTGATCCTCCCTTATGTCCTCTGGTTATTTTCAAGAGCGCGACTATGTTAGAATGTTCCTGGCATGGTCAACCTTTCTAGATGGAGCAGTTTGAATTCCTTTGGCATGGCCCCAGGTTAGTGAGTCATATGGTCCCCTCATCCTCCATGAGTTCACATATAGAAACCCTTGGTTTGTACCCAACTATGGGCACACCTTTAGCGTGACCTACTGGACTGTGTTGTACTTCTACATATTGTACATTAGACCGTGATGATTTATCTATTTTTTGGTTTGGTGTCTGATGTGAGTATTTTTCATGCCTTATTCATGCCAAAATCCAAAAAGATTATAAAACTGAAAAGAAATAAAAATAAAAATATATAGTCTTGTTTTTACCTCATAGATGTTTATTTATTTCATTATGTGATTTAACTATGGGTCTAGTATTTATAGATGGTTTTTGCACGATAGGGTGTCATTTTTATTATGACATCCATGGACCTTAGGTAGGTTTCTCTTGAACTTGGCATACAGGGGTAGGTTATTTTTTCTGATATTGCATTTTGACCATCAGTGTCATATTTATGCCCTAGGTCCGACCACATCAAGTTGTAACTTTAGCCACTTCCTTTACTCATGTCATCACTTGGAGGTAGATCTTACTTGCTCATGGATACCCTACTTAGCACCTCTTTTCCATCTTGCTGTCCATGTAATCATTTTATTCCCCTTTTCAAAATCCTTGTTCTGACCCGCCATGACCTAAAGTCTGAGCCACATGTCCACTTCTTCATCTCATTTTTGGATTTACCCCAGGAGGATTCCAACATCTTTGTCCCTTATTATTGCCACTCTTTTATCACCTTTTTTTACAGTATGAGCCTTGGGTTCTCCGTTCCATCAGCATCATGTACTTGGTTGACCATCTGCTTTCATTTGGTGTTTTTCCCTTTCTTGGAGGAACCACTGTGATGAGTGGTCCTATTAGCCAACCTCTTGTCCTTTTTATGTCACAAGTAGTTCCAACATTACCAAAACCAATTGCTACCATCTATACCACTTTTTCTTCCAAGAGGATTTTTCTTTAAGATATTTTCAAACTCCTTAATCTAGAAAATATTGTCAAGTGAACTTGTCTACTTCACACTCGTTAAAGTCCCTGAAGTGTCATCTACGTAGAATAAGTTTAACCCTTTTCTAAACTAAGATAGAATAGTTACAAAACAGGAATACCCTATTTTACTATGGCTAGGAGGTTCCCCCTTGTATAATTTTATTTCTTTTTCAGTCTTCAGGGAAAATTTTACGAAAAAGGAGATTATAAAAAGAGAAGGGAACATTTATTTGCATTAGTTGTCAAAATGGCAGCATCAGCGATGTCTCCGTTGAACATGGAAGCTATCTATTTCATTATTTCATAGTTGGGTTTTAGCTTTCCTAGGAGCCGTACCATCCATATGAGTCTCTTTACTGCTCTAAATTGTTACTCTTCCAGTCAGATGGAGCATGATTTGATGCCTCCTACATCATTGCATGATATCACATGGTTCTCATTAGTCATGTTGTCAAGTCACTCTTGTGTTGTGTCACTATGTGTTCAAGGGAAGTCTTAGCTTATGTCGACCATTTGCAATACCCTATTGAAATTTTTGAGTTGGCTATCCTTGTGTTAGTTGTACTTCATTGATTCATGACTTCATCCATACATCAGATCATCTCGGTCTATTCCATGTTGATTGATGGGGGATACATTAAGGCCCTCCTTTAACAAATATTCTCTTTTCGACTTTAGCTCAATATCCAGGAGCCTGATCTAGCAATTGATAGTACATTGGATTTTGCATACCTTAGTGGCAGGCTTCCTTGTGATTAAAAATGGGTTTACATCATTGGATCTTGATTGATCAAATTCAGTGGAATTCTATGTCATCTCATTTGTTCACACTTGGTGAACTTTACTAGGTACCTTGGGGTCCATTTTCCTCATTCGTGGATTCCCTTGCACCTATTACTGGTTTACCTCTTTTGCTAGTAATCAGATGGTTTCTACCCTTCTCCACTTCAGCTCATATATTTGTAAGATGTAGATTCATACCATCGGGTTTATGTCAAATTCCCTATGTTAGGGACATCTCACTCTTAAAAGGCATCCTTCCCAGGCTACATTGGAGTTATGTATCATTTATATACTTTGAGGGCTATCTTGAGACACGTCTTTGTCTTCCATGTGTCCATAGTCCTACTAATGTATACTGTGACATAGATCCACATTCTATTTGCTAGTGGCTATGCTTTATCTATTGAGCCACATGGATCCACTATGTATGTCTTTCGTGGCCATGTTATAACATTTCATGTCATGGATCCACAATGTATTTTATGGCAGCCATGTTCAATATTTCTTCTGACCCAGTATGGGCATGCTCACCTTGCGGATGCTATTAGCATATTTGATACTTCAACATAGGAGTTCCTAAGATCTAACTTTGTATTCGTGGCTCCTTCCTCCCATTTTAAGCATTGAGTATTATTGTAATTCATTTCAGCCATCAGTTGTTTGGCTAAAATGTATCCCTTTTCACCTTTTATTTTACTTATGTGAGATTTATCCCATGATAAAAGGGTGAAAATACATAATTGAGAAATTTCTCATAATTGTTTCACCAAAATATTATAATTATGAGATAATATTTATTTCATAATTGAGATAATTGATAAAAAGCTCATAATTGTGAAAAAGGTTTCTATATTTTTCATTCCCAAGGAGATCAACTTGACCCACTTGTGTATGAGTTGGCTTGGGGTCCATTATTGTTGAAGTTTCCTAACTTCTAGAGCCCCTAGGTGTCTAGGTACATTCTCCTAGAGGATAGAATGAGCCTATATAATCCCACCAAGAGGAAAGGGGGCACAGTGGAGAGTATGAAAACTATAACAGAAGAGCTCTATTGTATTGAGAGGGGATACCATACTACAAGCTAGAGGAGAGGATCTCCTTTTCTAGAAGTTATAAATTTGATGCAAGTTCATTCATATGGTTAGTAAAAAACATTTTCCTTCCCCTTATGTCAGTTTTGCGGTAATTTTAATGTTTGATTTTTAGATGTTTTGAGCTTATCATCTTCTGCGAAAGATCACTTGTCCTCTTTGTTTGGGTTTGTTTTTGTGTAGGCTTTGGATCAGGAGTGGATAAAAGAGATCGCTTGATTGGTGTGCAAGGATTTTGCATCAGGACCAAAATACATCACCAACCTGGGAGGAGGAAAGGTACTTGCTCATACTTTGTAGCATCAAAAATTGCATCGAAACTATATGCATCACCATCTGTATTGGGGATTTTTATTATATTGTATTAGCCATTCTCTTTTACTGTCTAGTGCTCTCAACCAGGAATGATATCACAGAGCAATAACTCCTTGCATAAATAAATGCAACAATAGATATATTCCTTAAATTATTTTCAAATGTAGATTCATTAATCAATATGGGGAATTCAGGGTCATCAACTGTCTCAAGTGAAAACATAGCATTAAAGTTGTTTTCAATGGTTTTATGTTGGGAAGAAAGGAGGAACCATGATGATAATTTCCCCAAGGAATTTGATTGAATGAAATAATATCCATAATGCTTTCATCTATATGAAAAATGTCATCAGAAGGACCAGGATCTAAAATAGATATCAACTAGGATGATTGAGAGTACTCATTTACGAGCGTGTTCACTTGGTAATTTGGTTCAAAATGGGGCACAAAGGCCAAATGGATAGCTTCATAAGTTGATTCAATTGGTAGTACTGGCATTCTATCATATAGCTTGCCAATTTTGATTGAGTAGGCACTATACAAGGATCATATGTTCCAGGTTTTGATGAATTCATATTGGCTGAGGTGACTATGGGTGAAATATTGGGTGGAGGGAGTGAAAATGTTCCCATTAGTGATGAATCTTTGAGTAGACCCACACCAATGTTTTCATAAGAAACATGCATTTTACCTAAAAAAGGTACACTACCGATGGTATGTAAATTAGAAGCATAAAAAGAAAATTGGTCTATCATTAGTATTTTCCCCTAATGAGGAAATGGATCACACAAAAGAGTGAAGAAACCACTACAAACATGGTATAAGTCTAGATTTTACCTAGTAAAAGGTTATATTCTAGTTTCACGTCGATGACTTCCACTTTGACAATAGTCATTTTACCTTTTAATTCCATGGGTAATGCAATGAAAGTGTTGTAGGGTTTGAATTCTCTTCCATCAAATGCTTTCTGAGTGGTAGGTGACTGGTTAATTCAAGGAGAGACTAAGGCTTTCTAACAAGATAGAAACATAATGCACATAGAAGCTTCCTCGTCTATCACAGTGAAAAAAACATGTTTCCCACGTACAACAACTAGAACTTGAAATGAAAGTTGATGTGTGAGTCTAGGTACATGATTCTCAAGATCAAAGGCTATATGTTTCAAATCATATGGATCAATTCCACCAATAGCTGATAACAATGATTTCCATTGTGTTGGGAAATGTTGAAGCACTTTGAGAGTCGACATTACTGAAGTATCTTGAGCTAAGTGTTCACCAATATTATAAGTTTGAGTCTCTCTAGCGTGCAAACTAAAAGACAACTTTCGAATGACAAATTTAGGGGGGTCAAAACATTGTTTCAAAATTTGATCACTCGATATGTAGAGGATCAAAAGGAGGTGGGACTGATGTGGAAAGGTTATATCTAGTGCTTCCCTTATGAGGATTTGTAGAAACATAATATTTAGTTCTTGTAGCTACCATAACATGAGCAGACTCATCACACATCACCATGATGCCCACAAAGTTTTCAAAATAAAAACAGTGATTTTGTATAACCATTCTGGTCTCTTGAGAGGGGAAAGGATCTATTAGGATAGTAGGTGCACAAGAACCTTGAAGAAATCGATTAACTCCGGGTTGATGAGGACATCACTTAGTATAATGATCCTAGTTACAAATGATACAAGGATAACACGGTTTATGTTTCTCATCAAGAGATTATGTTTTTATTGGTTTTCTTGTTGAGGGGAATTTTGTTTTTATTTTCCTTTTCCTTTCTTTTCACCTTTAGGTTGTTGATATTTACAAGTTTATGAGGATTGGAATGTGTTATTATTGAAAGTATTCATAAGAGTGGTAGTAATATGAGGTGAATTTTGAACAAAAACAATAGCAATAGACTTAGTATTATAATGATTGGAAGGTTTACTTGTAGAATTTTGGCTAACAAAACTAATCACAACATCAACAATGTGAGATTGTGTAGAAGCTAATGGAATGGTGTTTTATGGACGAGGAGCATTAGGAATTTTTTGGTACAATGTGTCAAATTGTGAATAAATTAGATATAAATAATGGGCATGATAAATAACTTTCTCTTCAGTAATAACTCCTCATTCTTCAACATCTTCAATTATATTAGGAAGTAGTGATTTGAAAAAACATTCACTAATAATTGATCTAGAATATAAGCTTTAACTAGAAAACGATGACATTTCCATTCATGTATTTGATCAGAGATATATTTGGAGTCTGACTATCATAATGAAGTTAAAAGTTAAGTACCAGTTTCATATCGGATTGGTAGCCAAAAGTGTGTCAAAATTAATGTTGCTAAGGCATTAAATTTATTAAAGGATGCATGTGGTAACTCAATGTACCATTTAGCTGAAAGACCTGTTAAAGTCAGTTGGAAATGATGTAGCCAAATGTAATAACATTTAGGGAGTTTGACGAACACCATAAATGATAAGTCATGACGTCATTCGATGGGTTTTATCTATGTTTACCATCAAATTTTGGTATGTCACTTGGTAACTTTGTAGGAATAATTGACCAAAAAGGGTAATGATAAATTGAGTCATTACTAAGCCGAGACAGGCCTAGTAAATATAATGTAGTGATAAATGGTAACTGTCAATTACAATATTTTGAGGATATTGGTAACCATGTAGATGAGACCAACTACTAGAGGAGGATACCTGAGATATCCCTAAATAGGTTGTGCCATAGGAATTTTCATCCCACTAGGATAAACCGAAGGAGAAAATATAGGGTAACCTCGATCGGGTTGGGCTAGAGGAAATCCTTGAAAAGGTTGTCCTTAGAAGGGTTGACCTTGGGAAGGTTGGCCTTGGGAAGGTTGGCCTTGGAAAGGTTTATCTTGAATAGTTTGGCCTTGGAAAAGTTGACCTTTACATGGCACCTATGGTATACCTTGGACAAGTTATTTAGTAGGTATTTAGGGTGTTTCTTGAATAGGTTGATGAAATAGATATTGAGGAATATCCTAAATGGGTTGGCTAGAATGAAACTAAGGTAAACATTGAATAGGCTAGATAGAGAGAGCTTGAGGTAAACCCTGAATAGGTTGACTGGAAGGAACTTGAGGAAAATTGTCAAAAGCAAGGTTCCAAGGAGTACCAACCATTCTAGTGAATGAAAGACTAGTAATAGGTTGAGTTTTGGTAGATTATGTAAGCTCACCTGAGGTGTTTGAATAGGAAGTGGATAAGATCCAACACAATGACCTCCAACTAGAGGAAATTTTCGAATATGCAGTTCCCCTAGTGGGAATATAAGATCAAAAGGAAGGTTGTTACCCAATAGGATAAGATTTAGTTGGGGGTTGTTATGGAAATCCAAGACCACTATATAATAAATTAAATTTTTTATCAAGTCTTGATCGTACCCCAAATGTGGAGGTTTGTGAAGCAACTACCATATGGGCAGTTTGATAAATACTCAATAAAAGTAAACTAGACTAAATTTATGGAGATAAAGTGGGAAATTCTGGAAAGGAAGGACTGGTAGTAGCTCCTAAAGAGACCCCATTGAGTGATTGATACCTTATAGGTATGAAAGATACACCACAAAGATAAGATTCAGGAGGTATATTAAACATGAAGTCATACTTGACTCAAGAGGTCCACTTACAAGGGCTGATGAAGTTTGACTTTCCAATGTTGACTTAGTCATCATTAGACTTGATGTAAAGGATGAATAGTGTGTAACAAGGGTACTCTTTTAGCCTTACCAACCCATGTAGGTCTTGGAGAACTACGTAGAGCTTCATACTAAGGGATTTTCTATAAAGGAGATGCTAACTAAATAAGGTGAGGATCTGTAACCCTAGTAATGGGAGGATTAACAGGACCAAGGTCTTAAGTAATATCCTCTATACTTAGTAGACCAAGTCGAAGATTGTCTACTTCAATACCTAAAGTTACAATTTCTATAGATGTAGCTATAAGATGGGTAGATACTAAACCTAATCAAGGATAGTCATAAGCTTATGGATTTCTAGGATCGGTTACTTCTATTTATTTAGGTAAACATAATTCTACTTCAGAAATTTAAGGTCAAATTACTTCAAGTTATAAAATTTTAGATTCAATTACTTTAGGTTCAGGACTTTCAATTATTTTAGTTTCTACCTCTTTAGTTTGTAACATTTCAGATTATGTAATGTCAGGCTCTATAACAAAGGTGAATATATTTTAAGTTATTTTGATGTTACATGTTCTATAGTTTTAGATTTTTCTACTTTTGTAGTTTTCAATTTACCAGGCATAAAATCAGGGGGTAAACCATGCATTCTATGAGAACTTTGAGGTAAATGTGCCACAGTGAATATTAAATATTTTAACAATATTTAACAATTCTAATTCAAATTTACACTTATGGTCTCAATAAAGAGTAAAACAAACAAAGTAACTAATCTCAAAATGGGGCACTATAGGCTTCTTGTCAGCTTACAAGAACCTCTCCCACTTCCAAAGCTTAAATATTCCCAAGATCTTATGATTAACCAATTACGGAATTAAAAAGTGCTTGAAATAGGTGTATGCTTATGTTTGTTTTTAACAGATCATGTTCCTTAAATTCATTTGCTTAAAATGATATAAAATACATATAAAAATGAATAAAGCAGCAAGTAAGAAAACACATAAGACAACAATATAATTAGGAGTTCACCCAAAAGTCTTGGGCTATGTCTCCATTAGCTCTAGTCAACTCAGCTCAGCTATCTAGGTTTATGGAATAAATTCTTTTACAATCTCCACGCTCAAATCCATAGGTTTACAAACATGACTCTATGGGTTTAGAATGCCATCTTATCTCATTGGTTGTCCTCACTTTGCAGACAGAGTTAGGCTTCTCTGGACTTGACTCCTTCAATCAACGCTTTGAGCAATCTTGCTCTAGCTTGCACCAACTCCCTCAGAATTCTTTCACTATCTCTGGAATGCCTTCTTTCGTCTTTGGCACACTTTGGACACTAGCAACAACTTGACCATTTCGATCTCTTTGCTACTCTGCATCGTCACTATAGCATCACAGCTCTTAGAAGTCGGCTTTGAGCTCTTTATCTCTGATGCTCTGCCTCCAACCTCTGGTAGCTATGCCTCTGTCAAGCACTTTTGCTCTGTGACTCTAGTGCTCTTGCTCTTGGCTCTGGCTCTGGCTCTCTGCTGCTATCAACCCTCTGGTTCTGTGAAGCTATCTTGAGCTCTAGCTTTGTATAGTTGTGAGCTCCCTGAAGGGAGAACTCACTTATCTACTACTACATTTTTGGTGTGCTCTCTGTGTCAATCGTGCTCTCTATCACTTGTGAGGAATCCTCTGACACTACGGCTTGCATCTGTTGCTCTCCGTACAATAATTCCTCTGCCTCTGCATTTCCTATGCTTCCTGTGGCTTTGCATCTGGTCCTCTGGCTCTCTGGCTCTATGCTTGGCCATCTGGCTCTATGGCTCTATGCGTTACAAATGCATCATTATTACAAAAGGCCTGCTTACAGCGTGGCACAATGATCTGGGGCAGTTACAAAAGAATCGGGGCCTTCCTTCAGGAAAAAACTTGAAAACAGCAACATAACGGAATACACAGGCGAACTACCGAGAAGCACATCGTGGAGCATTTAGCTCAGACTTCAAAATGCATTCAATCACATCTATATCCCTCTTGGGTCCATCCTGTCATCTGAAATCGTGATCGCACAGGCAGGAGGTCAAAAAACCCAAATACAAAGGAATACATAGAAAATCTGAAAATACAGATCTCAAAACGTATGCAATCACATCTATAATCCTTATTGGGTCCGAGTCCTAATAGCAAATCTTAATCGCAATCACCTCGGGGTTCTTCCCATATACCATGGAACATTGCGATGCAATCTCATATTGCCGACACTGATCTACTGATCTAGTAATTGCAATCATAAGTCGGCACTATCACATATTGGCACCATCATTGATCGCATATCAGCATATCATAGTGCTATGGGTCCTTCCCTTTTGGGTGTGTCGATCGTCGATTCGCTGATCATAATCACAGTCGCTCATCACCTCACCCGGGGTTTTGACATCACATGTAACCTTCCTCTAATTGTGATATGATCGAAGATCGCTAATCGAGGATCCTTCCACCCTTGTGTTAAGTCCTCCTCTTAACCCTTTCGATGTGATTTTCCTTTATAAGGCCTTAAGCCCATTTTTGGAATAATTTGCCTCCTTTTCAAAGGACCATGGAAAACTTCTTTTTGCGATAACTTCTTCATCTGAGGTCCATTTTAGCCCATTCAAGTTGTAGTAGATTCAAAATGAAAGGATCCGTGCAATGGGACTATTTCGAGGAGTAGCCCTAGGCTTTCATTTTCCTATGTGAGGAACACTTGAGAATTAGAAGTCTATCTTAGATCAATTTTGGATCATACCTTCCCACTAAAAGAAATTTTGGTCTCGAAAAGACTGACATAGTGATCTGAATAGTAAATGAGAGTAACAACACCCTCTTCTTTCAGCCTCCATACACTTGCCTTGCATAGTGCCTCTGAACCAAAGCCTTTGACCACTCTCCTTCCTGGATGTCCTGGTCATCTTGTGAATAACTATTTTCCTCCTTGACTTCATGTAGAATTCCTACTGTGATGGTCATAGAAGGTAGTTTGAACTTCTCTTCCTTCATCATTGATCCAAGGTGGCTCAAACGAATGTTAAGTTACATCTGCTTCACAAAATTTTCATTTGTACCTATTTGACAAGCTATCAACAACAACTGTTAACAACAACAGAAATACAGACAACAACTGGATGGCCTAAAACTCTTGCTTCAACAAAAGAAATAGATCTCACATCTTGTGAACACCTCCATGTCTTACATCTGCATACAAATGACGGAACAGATACCAAGCCCACAAAACAT